>JAZBGZ010000323.1:23208-35811 GCA_037414795.1 Stenodera caucasica | reverse complement strand
GGCCTTTTGATTGATTCTTTTACTTCTTCTTTATTATTATCGTTATTATTATTAATAGTAATTTGTTCTTGATTGATACCCTGAGATAATTTTGCTAATTTGTACCGATTCGCCATAATTAAAGCCGGATTTTGTGGTATTTTAGTTTTTTTCATTTGTAATTTTGATGTTGTTTGTGAATCACTAGTTAATGATGATGACGTATGAGCTATTCGTTTTTTACCAATTACAATATCTTCTTTTGTTTCTCTAATTTCTTCAACTTTTTGTGATGTTGGTGATTTATCAATTTCAGTTTTTTCAGGTTGATATTCATTGAAAATTTTGTAACATTCCATTAATGTATCATCTTCATCTTCATCTAGTATATCAATATCAAAATCGTTATTATTATCACAGTCATTATCATCAATTTTCTCTTGTTTAGGTTTCTTTTTAGTTCGATCTTTCTCACGTTCTCTACTATGTTTTCTATGTCTATCTTTATCGTTATGTTTATGACTACTTTTATGTCTCGATTTGTTTTTGTCATGACTTCTCTTTTCGTCTTTATATTTATCATTGGATTTGTGTTTTTTTGATTTACTGTGATGACTTCGTTCTTTAGATTTTGATGACTTTTTGCTGGTTTTTTCTTCAATACAATCGTCATTTTTCTTTTTAGGTTCATCAACTTTATTTGATGGTGGTTCTTCGATTATATCATCAATTAGACTGAATTCAGCTGATAAATCTTCGAAATTTATATCATTTTGTAGTGATAATTCTGGATTATATTCTACATCAGTGATATTAAGTTTTATTCCTTTACTAACCCCCTTATAATCATTATTGCTATTGTTATCACTCTTATTATCAGATTCTTCTTGTTTATTATTAACAGATGATAAGATACTTAAAGGTGTTGGATTATAAGTTGGTTTTATTGTTGTTGCTGTTGTTTTTATTGTAGGTTTTGTACGATTTGTTCTGCCAGTTGAGCGAAATTCCAAATCTGGTACATAACTAATTGGTATATGATTACGTATATTTGCTAATTCACTTTTTGGTGTTGGTTTATATGTAGGAACATCATTATCTTTATTATTTTTACCATCATCAACAATTGTAATTTCATCAACATTATTATCTTGACACTTTTTTTTATGTCGAAAATGACAATATGGACGATTACATGAATTATCTAAATATGGACATTCAATATCTTGAAAATAACCTTTTGTTGGTAACATTTTTTTGAAATTATTTGGATAATTTCTTGTGAAAATTCACAACACAATCACTAATCATAACCATACTTTTTTTGCTATGACCAGAAATCATAACCTAATTTTCACTCAAAGAAAACTGACATCTGACATTTATGCGGAAAATTTGAATTTTAGAGCGAGAGTAACAATTAAACTGGAAATAATTTAAAATGATTCTGTTTAATTATTTGAAAAGATAACATGTGTGAAGCAGATGTTTTGGGTTCAAGGACGGCCTAATTTCCGTCTGTTCATTGATGATTAGATATGTTTATTTTAATGTTTCTTTTTTTTTTTTTGTTTTATAGGAAGGAACGGTTGAAAAAGAAAATGGCTGATATTGTAAATCAAACCCAAGACAATGCTTATAATCTTGTATTATCGAAAGATTTCAATATGAATTCATCTCAATTTAATCAATTATCAAGGAATAATTTACAACAATTAGAAAATCTTCTTGATTCATTAACAAATAACAATGATAATTTCAAGACAAATTTAGATGATAACGAAGATGATTTGGTTGAAGTACAAAAATTACAACCAAACGTTGAAATACATGCGAATAATCTAACAGAACGTGCAATGACTTTAGATAGTTTATTAACAGAAACAAGAGATATATCGAGTAATGCTTTAAGTGCTGCAAATGCTTATAAAAATATTGTTGATGCTGTTCAAAATGCTCGTAGTGCTGCAATTGTCGCACAAGCTGATTCAAAAAATGCTGTTGATTTATTAACAGGAATTGAAGATAAAACATTTGATACCGATCAAAATTCATCTGAATCATTAAAAGAAGCCTATGATTTATATCATTCGATTGAAGATGATTTAAAATCGAATTTAACAATGGCTAAAGAGAAATATAAACCAATTGTGAAACAATATAGCGATAATGAACAAGAATTGAAAGATTTGATAAATATTCTACAAAATATCGATAGAGGATCATTATATAATGCTTATCAGACGGCTACAAGGAATGCTGATAACGCTGCATTACATGTTGGTAATATTGATGAAACAGCTAATGAAACATTTTCAGAATTAATTAATGAAACACAAAAAGCTAAATCATTACCTAAAGATCTTGATAATGCTAATCGTGATTTACTACAAACTGAAAAACAGTTGAATACAATTAATGATAAATTACCAACAATTGTACAGAAAATTGATGAATACCCAAATCAACAAAAACGTTTACAACGTACTACTGATAATATAAATAATAGTTTAAATAAATTAAATCAACAAATTGCCTTAGCTAGAGATATAGCAAATCGTATTAAAATTGGTATGAAATTTTATCCAAATACAACATTAGAATTACAAAATCCGGCAAATTTAGAAGACTTAAGTACATCAACTAGAATTTCAGGTTATTTCAAAACTGATAAACCTGATGGTTTAATTTGGTATTTAGGTAATCCTGTAGGGACAAATCTACCACGTACTAAAACTGTAAATTTCCATAATTGAAAGTTTATTAATTCATTATTGAAAAAAATATAATTTTTACAGGATGATTATATGGCTTTAGTAGTTCAAAACGGATATCCAGTATTGAAATTGGATGTAGGAAACGGTCCTCAGCAGCTTGTCAGTGAAAAATATGTTTCTGATGATGTATGGTATCAATTTATAATTGATCGAACTGGTCATAACGCAAAATTATCAATTCGTGAAGAATTACCAGGTGGTGTTGAGAATACAACTTTAAGTCAAATAACATTAGATGGACCTTATTCAATATTCAATTTAGATCGTAATAAATCGAAATTATTCGTTGGCAGTTTTCCAATTGAATATGAAATGCAAAATGAAATTGATTTCAATTCATTCGATGGTGAAATTGAAGATTTTGTTATTGGGGATACACCGGTTTCTTTATGGAATTTCAAACAAGGCTTCGAAAATAGCCATGGTGCTAAAGAAAGGTGAATTTGAAGTTACAATTTTTATCGAATTAAATAATTATCATACTGGTAATTAAACGTTAAAATAACGTACTATTTCAAAATTTGTGCACAAATTATCAATTTGATAATTATACAAATATATTCTCTTTTGTTGAAGTCAAATTCTAATTACGGATCATTTTAGGGATAAATTGGTGAATTTACAACCGAGCACTGGTTATCGTTTCAACGGTAATGGTTACGTTATTGTTAACGCTCGTTCTTATACGTTTAGAACCCGTTCTGATATCCGTCTTAATTTCAAAACTTTCGCAACTGAAGGTCTCCTATTTTTGGCTCAAAAAGGTAAAACGTTTATTGCTTTAGAACTACGAAATGGAAAACTACTTTATCAGGTGAATTGATTTATTTTTCTTTTGGTAATTTTCACTAAGGGATTGATATTTTTCCAGTATAATCTTGGCATGGGTACTAAATTATGGCACACATCGAAAACTTATAATGATGGTAAATGGCATACAATCGAAGCTAGTCGTGAGGGAGCCCAAGGTAGACTTCTAGTAGATGAAGAAAATGTTCCAGATCGTACCAAAACAATAAGTGGTACAACAGTAGAACCAATTGAAACTATATCGTTTGGTGGTTATCCAAATAAACATAATATTTTGGATGTGACCAATATCAAATTTGATGGTTGTATTGATGGTGTAGTTATTATGGGAAGTCCATTAGATTTACGAAATAATATCAAAGCATACGATGTAACAGCAGGATGTCCAGTCAAAGTACTACTAAACACCTATCTATATCAATTATTATTTTATTATTTCTTTTGTTCATTACAGTTTGCTAGATTAGTTTCGTTTAGTAAGCATAAACCAGGCTATTTGGGTCATGATTTAGCCGTTTCAAACAACTTCAAAATCACTTTGAAATTTAAAACAAAAGACCAAAACGGCTTAATTTTCTATGGTAGTGATAATTTACGAACATCAAATATTTCATTGGCAATAAGAAATGGTCATTTAGTCCTTATCAGTCAAGGTATTGAATTAGTATCGAGAGATACTTTCAATGATAGTCTATGGCATGTGGTATCTGTAATGCACAACGATCGAGAGTTACGAGTAGATTTCGACGATTTCGGACATAGAGTGTGAGTATTTTTTCTTCAATCAATAAATTCAATTATTATAATTTTGATAATTTAGGACTGATTCTCCACCACCTTCGCTATATATTCTTCATGGTACTTTATATATTGGTGGATTACCAAGACGTATTCGTTTATCACCAGGAACAGTTGGATCACAATTACCATTTAACGGATGTATTGGTGATTTAACACTTAATGGGAATGTGATCAATTTTGCTAATACAACTGATAAATTCAATGATATTTTGGGTCGATGTATTTTAGACGAAATAATCGTTGATACAGATACTGGGGTACATGTAGTACCGAAATTACCACCATTAGAAGAAGTTGATGTTTTTACAGATGGTCCATTAGGAGAAACCACTAAAGCACCTGAAGATACCTGTAAGTCTTATCTTCAAAAAAAATCCAAAGATTAAAGATAATTGATAATTTCAGTTACAACTTTACGTGGTGACGGCGGACGATATTGGGCACCATCTGAAGTGGAACCACAACCACCACCGGAAGTTGTAAGACCGGTTGAACGTCAACCAGGTCGGGTACCACCAACAACACCGAAAACAACTGAAGAATCTTGTGCATTACCATTAAATCCGATACCAGATGACAGTGGTATACAAGATATGTATCGATTAGGTACCCAAAAAGATAGTCGTTTAGAATATTCAATGTTACGTGGCAAATATCGGAAACAATACGATTTCCGATTTGAATTTAAAACAACTACTGATAATGGTATAATATTTTATATGTCTGATAGAAATCTACATCAAGATTATGTAGCTTTATTACTAGAAAACGGAAAAGTTTGTATTTATAATTAATTTATAATCTAAATTCTAATTGATTATTCTTCAAGGTTATTTATACGTACAAATCAGGAGGTGAAGGTACTGTTATCAAATCTGATACAACTTATAATGATGATACGTGGCATTATATCGAATTTAGTCGGGAAGATGGCCGAGGTAAACTAGTAATAGATGGTGGTGAGCCATTTTATGGAAATACATCCGGAACTAATCAAAGAATTGAACTACGACCACCTCTCTATATCGGTGGCTTAGATCCGCTAGATTATAATGTTGTAGCTGCAAATTTGGTAATTATGACCTAATCTATCACCACTTTTACTTAATTTGTCTAATTATAATCCAATTTTAGAATACCACAGAGAATTTCAAAGGTTGCGTCCGCAATTTACATATGAACAATAAACCATTAGAATCACCCACTGATTATGGTATAGTACCATGTTCGGAGAATGTCGAAACTGGTACATTCTTTGGTTCATCCGGTGGTTATATAAAATTGAAAGATCGTTTCCGTGTTGGTGAATTATTCAGTGTTAAACTAGATATAAAACCACGTTTAGATTCTGGTATATTGATATCGGCTCATGGTAAACGTGATTATTTAGTTTTAGAAATGGTGAATGGTGTGATGAAATTTACGGTGGATAATGGACGTGGCCCTATAACGGCCTCTTTTCGACCTAAACAACATTATTATATTTGTGATGGTCAATGGCACAATATACAAGCTGTTAAATCAAAAAGTGTTGTCACTTTATCAGTTGATAATGTCTTTACTGATCCTAGTTTAGGTGATCATCATGATATATCAGCTGATACTGGTAGTGCGCTATTTTTAGGCGGGCATAAATTCTTGAAGAAGGCACGCGGTATACATTCACGACAACCATATATCGGTTGTATTAAAAATATTTATATTAATAACGAATTCATTGAAATTCTACCAACAATGGCCGAAGGGAATATTACAGTCGGCTCATGTCGAACGGATTGATTCGTTTTAATAAAAATGACAAACCAAAAATAGGTTTAATTTATTATTTTATAAAACAAATAACTTGTTCAATAAAATTTTAATAATTGAACTGTTTCATTCGTCAAATCCCCATTAACGAAATTGAATCATCGATTATTCAGACTATTTAAACAAGGATTTCTTATCCTACAAGTTTTGGAATAATCGAATCACAATAATGGACAAGACCATCATCGTTATATTAATTCTTATATTGTTTTATTCTAGTGATTCAGTGATAAGTCGGAGAAATGCGCTCGAATATTTTATAAGAAACAAGAAAGTACAACATTACACAATGACGATTTTAACAAATGAAAATTCAACTACAATAAAATGGGTTGAATATAAATATATATTTAAAAACGATGAAAAGTCGATTAATCGATTAAATATTGGTATAATTCCAAATTGTGTTCCAGATTTGAGTAATTACAGTTTTGATATCATTGAAACTTTGGAAAAATCGTTAAATTTCAGGTAATTTTTGTATTTATCCTAAAAAATTGAAAAATTCCTAAATTTTTTAGCTCTAACTACACAATTCTTGACAATAATCAAGACACTTCTTTATTAATTAACGAAACTGATATAATTATTTCCAAATTGAAGACGATTAAAGAGCCAGAAATCACTCAGTTATATCCGGTTATAAAGAGCAAGTATTGGAAAACAACCAAATTGGCGTCCGCTCTAGAAACGAGGATATTAGAGAGTTTTCTTAGATTGGACGCTCGGCATTTATTCTATTCTTTTAATTTGATTAATTGCAGCTATATTTTAATTTATGAAACAAAACATTTGAATTTCACAAAAGATATTTTTATTTTAACGTTTGCTGGTTTATTATGGTCGATATTCTTTATAATTTTAATATTATTAGCGATTTGCTTACGAATTTCAACAGTAAAATATTCGATGATTTATTCGAATCAGGAGTCATGGACATGGGTCGAAATCACATTATGGGCGATAGCCGCAGCTTGTCAACAAGGTGATTTTTTATAATGGCTCCACTTAATTCATCAATTGTGTATTTTAAGGCTTAAGTCATATGCCAAGTGGCTTTTCGAGCTGTTTTATATTTTTCTTGGGTTATTTGATGGCTTATTTACTCTATACTGGATTTACAGCAGTAATTACATCGATTTTAGTCCAACAAAACTCTGATTATAATTTCAAACAAATCAAATCGAATAATCCGGTATTGATTAGTTTGGAGACTTCACGTCAGCATATCCAAAATTTTAAAGATAATTTTGTAATTTTGATCGTATTTTCAAAAATTTGATGGCCATCAATTTATAACTTTCAGATATTTACAAGATTTGTGGACGATTTAGATGAGTTTTTTGCCAGTTTAAATAACAATAACCGAATTGGAATAGGGCCAGAAATCTTAATACAACAATATCTAAATAATCATTTCGATTCTAAAACAATTGCCTCATATTCAATGTTGAAATTGAATTTAAACGAGTTCAATCAAGGATTTCTAATAGCTAGAAATAACTCTTATTTTAAAATTTTAAATAAACAGTTGAGTAAAAAATGCAATCTCACCTAATAATTCGAATATAATTTCAAATTTGTAGGCTCTTGAAGATGGAAGAGGCCGGAATTTTGCAGCGTCTTCTATCACGTTACAGAAATCATAATTTTATAGTAGACGATAATTCAGAATATTCGAGTGCTGGTAAAGAACATGTGGGTTCAGCTGTTTTAGTATTTCTCGGTGGTGTCCTTATATCGATTTTGTTTCTATTAGCCGAATTCGTTCTAAAATTCTATCAGAATAATCGTAATAATTTAGGATTATAAAATTATCATTTACAATAATAGAAAAATTATTTGTTTATTTATTACATCAGCACAATTACGATTAAACCTATAAACAAATGCCCGATTCATTAAATAAAAAGTCATAATCAAATTATTATAAGTACATTATTGATAATTAAACAAGCCTCAATATTAATCACATTCCAATTCTAACAATAATTAATTAAAGTATAGAGATTTCAGAAATAAAATAAACGACGATTTCGCTTACAATTTACAAATTGTGCTCTTATAGCAAACGTACGAATTTTTATATTCAAACTTGAGCTTTTTACAAGATTATTAAATTATAAAAAATTCGCATCAATTTGCAATATTCGAACAAATAGAATCACATTATTTTTAAACAATCAAAAAAAACAAAAACAAAAGATTGACGTGACTAGTGCAAAATTATCCAACTCAATCAAAACCTTTTTTAGGAACAATATTTTGAAAATTCGAGATCAGATACTGATGCAATAATTATAATAATAATGAAAATGTTTTTGTTTATTGTAATTTTTGTATGAATTGATTGCACCAGAAATTACTGCACTGCAAAAATATTAAATAAAACTAATTAATTACAGAATAGTAGAGGGTGATTATTAAAAAAAAAAAACGATTAAAGATTAGATTAGTTAAAAAAAAATATAGCTATTTCTATTGCAATCCGTCACCCTAAATTATAGCAAGTTCAAGTAAATGAACGAATGAAAATTGCGTTATTTTAACGTACGTAGATAAATCTTAGCGTGGTAGTTTTTATAAAAAACAATTAACGATATGACAGTAGGAAGCTCAAATCGAATTTAGAGAATTTGGTCGGGAATGTGGTCATTTTAAATTTTTGTAGTGCAATATAAAAAATTATAATAATCAAGAGAAAATTATTCAATACCATGGGCAAATATCATAACCAGACCTGGTTCGATCATCATATCCTCACCCATATGGGTATTATCACAAGCTAATACTAAAACAGCTTGTTTACCTGGTACACGTTTACAAACATAATTTTCATATTGTCTACGGTTATTTTGACGCGTTTCTAACGAACATAAACCGGGGGGCCAGCGACGTTCGTGACAATTCTCCATTAAATCGTCCAAAATATGCGTGGGACAATTCATTTCGGCTAATGTACGCCGGATCATACGCTAAAATCAAACGATTTTTTAGATTAAATATTTTTTACAACAATAAATAATTTATTATACTTGTAGCCCATCGTCAGGGGTAGAGATCATGCCACCCCATCTTGTGACACGTGCTCTTTGTAAAATATTACTCCAACGTAGTACTTCATCACGTTCCATAGCATCGGCGATAGCTCTCATTGATGGGTTTGTTATTCGCATTGCTCTCATAAATTCCTGTAATTACAATAAATAATTAATTCAAATACAATAAAAATTGTTTCAATTACTTTTAATAATTGTAATTCCCGTTTTTGCTCGTTAATAATGAAACGCTGTTCGTTCAATTCTTGTTGAAAATCGTTAATTTTTTGTTGTTGAGTATGAATTAAAGCTCGTAATTCTTTCACACAATTATGATCTTTTAATTCATCTTTTGGTATAACTAAACCACAGCCCAATTCGCATGGTAATGGTCGTTTTGGATTATGTTCACATTCTTCTAAATGGGCTTGTAAAGAGTCTAGTGTTAAAATTCGGGTACATCCATATTGGGCATTATCACAATTTATACATAATCTGAAACAGTTTAACGAGAGTTTATAAATAATACGCAAGAAATTGAGGCGATTCTCTTATTTTAAAAGTAAAACTCTAAAAACTTTCTGTTTCACTAAAATATGCTTCTTTAACAAGTGTGTTATCTCTAAAGTAAGGAATTGAGTCCGATTTTGAGTATAATATTGAAACTCTCGTTTTAATTTACCTAGATAATAAATTTCGTAGAATTCTTGGTACTGGTCGTAGCTGAGCTGATGTAACATTTTGTCTATCAACTGGGCAAGTTGGTTGTCTCGTTATCCATTCAGTTATACAAGATTTACAAAAGGCATGTTCACAAACAGGAGCCTACGAAATAAAACGATAATAAAAGCAGATTTTGGTAATCGAAAAAATCATGGAATTAATCAAAGATAACTCACTTGTAGGGGATCTTCCAAGACACCTGAACATATTGGACAAACTAGTTCTTCGTCAACATCACCTTGGAATCGATTTATGTCGAAACCCATTATTTCACTCTATCTTATCAATTCAACATAGTCTTGATTCTAATTGACACTTAAATTTTTAGGTAAATTAATTGATAAATGGGGATCTTACGATTAAAATAGAAATGCGAACAAGAAAACAGAAAAATGGATAAAACAAATATATAAATAACAGTTTCCTGTTGGCTAATTTATGGTGACATCGCAACGACATCTACAAAAACTCAGAGAAATCTAAAAAAAACCCAACTAAAGGAATTAAAAGTAACTAGCCTTTCCGTTGCGCCATCTATTGAGATTGTCTGTTGCATTCTGGGTAGAAATTTGTCTTGTTGGAGTAATGTGAAATTGATGGTTGCCTAAGTATAAATACTTTGATAAAACAAATTTGAAAAGAGTAATCATCGAAAATAGTAATCAAATTCGTAAGTTTTTGTTCAAACATTTGAATTGTTCGTACAAGCGGTCTCCCGAATTAAACTAAAAGCCAACATGAGTTTATAAAAATTTATGCAACAATTATTTATTATATATTATTATTATTATATTATAGGTAATTTGATTTTCTGCTGAAACTCAACAAAGACATCGTAACTTTTTACAAGCTCTGAATTAATACTAGGTACCTAGGTAATACTTCAGAATTGTTAGGGGTAATTCTGATTTTCCAATCGGCTCGTTAGGGTGATATAGGCGATCTCAATTTATCGAAAAATCTATCAACACGTTTACAAAGTGCAATTCCAAGTGCTTAGTGTTAATTATCAAGTGTTCGTTCAACAGGTAAGTAGGTGCAATAAGATTAAATTAAACTAAATTAAAATTATAAGAAATTATAGGTATGGTATGGTAATGGTAATCGTTTAGTAATGATATGGTAATGGAATGATATGGTTTGGTACGGCATGGTATTGTATGGTATGGTATGATGATGGTACAGTGGTATAGTAATGAATGATAAAGGAATATTACTGAGTATTACATGTATACATTCTAGTTACTTAATTCTAATTTCTTTAACATCAAATTCAAAACGTCAATTTAAATATCACAATACCATTGAATAATCTCAAATTAATGAACTATTTATGAGCCGAATAAGAACAATTCCACTATAATAATCACCAAAGAGTCAAATATTTTATATAAAACATAATTATGAAGAATGATGTCAAAGAAACTTGAAAATATTGAAGTTTACGACGCTATATATAGTGATATTACCCGACTAAATGGCGGACGAAAAGGCGGGCAATCTAAATATAATTGCCAAATTGTGTGACAGTTATTGAATAATAATCGATTAAAATGGAAATTGAACTCATAAATCTGAACACTCCCAGAAATTCAGCTATATTCGACAGTAAAATATTCAACAATATCCACAATACAAACGTTAACGTTCTTCTAATAAGTCAACGTTAACGTTTATCCGAATAATTTCTAATTCTCTACCAATATTGTAGTCGATAATAAGACGATTTTTTTGAATAGAGAGGCTCGAACTAGAAAATTGGGCTCGATTAGAAAAAAGAAACTTACAATTGACGATTTGAACAACTGTAAAACAGAATTGATAACTTATTGTTTAACACCGATGCGTGATTCTTATCGGATTCATTTGAATCGATTACATGGTAATTTGATCGATATTTATTAACATTATTATTATTACTTTTTTGATAATTCTAGGTCTTGAAATTTTGGATACAATGATAAGTAATGCAGATTTGAATGATTTTACTGCATCTTTAGCTACTTATGTGATGTGGTCAAGTCTTAGTTGTTGTCATCATTTTATTTTACGTATGAGTAATTCAACGACGAATAATTGGCTACGACGGTGAGAAAATTACAATATTCGAGAATAATATTAAGCTATGTTCACAAGTAATCAATTTCTATTGTTTGATAGTCGTCAAGTCCGGAGATCGATATTGGTATTTGATAATATTTTATATAATTTATCATCAGATCATTATCCAACAATTTTACAAGCCGTACTTACATTTTTCGACGAAACTGATCTGTGGTCAATTGATTTTTTTTCTAGTAAACTATTAAAGCATGTATTATTATTTTCAAAAGATCTATGTCAACCTGTATTTGAAATTTTAAGTTGAATTTCAATTATTTATTTTATTTATTATTTTTATTTGTAATAATTTTACTTTTAAAGATGCCGTTGAAAATTCAACTGTAACAAATCCAGCGAATTGTCGACATATTCTTCAAGTAATTTTCAATATTGAAGAATCAATACAATGGTTTTTATTAGATGAAACATTAGCTGAACGTTTTCTCAATATGTATTATAAAAGTGTAATTCAAGATACTACCTATAATTATGAGTTAATCGAAAAGGGCTTAGAAATGTGCTTAAGATCAATGGCGACTTATTGTGGAAATACGATTTTGAAA
>JAZBGZ010000323.1:0-23145 GCA_037414795.1 Stenodera caucasica | reverse complement strand
ATCTGCATTCGAGAAAATCCCACTCAAGAAAATATCATCAAAAAAAACTGTAAAAATCTGATTTAGGCATATTTTCGTTATTAAATTTTCTTTATTGGTGGGATATTTCCGACAAAAGTTCCTCCAGTGAGGTCTTGATTTTATTCGATTTACAGATTCGAATTTTACTGGAAACCATCATGTCTGGAACGATACCAGATCAAAAATTGTTGCATTTTTGTAATTTAATCGAACATATTTCGCAAAATTACCTAGTTGGAGATCTTGATAATTTGATAACCGATGACGTATTCTATTTATTACTTCAATTAGTGGACTCTGAAGAATTATTATTCAGTTTATTGGGTAATAGAATGTTTCAATATTTTATGGATCGGGATAAAAATCGCTTAAAATTCGATTCACCAAGGTAAAATTACAATTGTTATTCTTGAATGAAATCTGTATCTTTAACTCTGTCAAAGTCATGATAGCGATAGAGATTTTCTTAGAGAATATCGAAACATTAAATTTTATTTATTTGTAGATTTTTTTTCCCTGATGGCTGCTATAATATCACTTTTGCTACATTACATTCAGTTGATCGGAATTTTTTCCAACGTCACCGTTCACAACTTCATTCATGTGTATTGAGATCGATCGAAAGACACGGAATTCATAAGTAATTATTCTTTCTATCCAATAAATTCATATCTGAGCTTAAACAGGATTAAAACGATTATTTCACCACTAAACTGTGAATTTACTTGGTAATAACGCAATATTTTGAAATTCGCGCCCGCAATTATTTCCATAGCAACCTGAATTGCTTTTGCCAAATATTAGTATATACAATATTATATCAAATAAATAGTTGGCTGTGGAAAATCAAAATTTTGTACGTAGATAAACGAAATTCACGCGCCAATTTCAAAATAATTTCATCATTTTAACGTTAAATCTTAGAAAAGAATCATTTTATCGACGAATTATCATTAGCACGATTTTAATTGATTTAAATGTAAGTTCGAGCTCGGATATTTATTTGAAAAGATTCAATGTTTAATTTTTCAAATTTTAGAGTTTATATAGATACTATATATATTTCACTGGCTTTATATGTTGTCGAAATACCTTGCAGTTATACAGCAGCTGCTGCTGTATGTATGGGAATTGCTATGCAGCAATTAGCAATCGACGATACTAAAATGAATTCTATACAAGCGCATCATTTACATGCTACAGTTGTTTCTTTATTCTCATTAATATGTTATATACATAAAGCGACTGTATTTTATCAATATATCATCAAAATAATTGAATATCGCGCGAATTATGCGCCACATCTGAACCCACCATTACGTTCAAGCTATAAATATGCTCAACATCATATATTATGGAACAAACAAGAATTATTCTTCGAGCCATGGGAAGCTAGATATGGTCTTTGGCAATGTTTTAGAATTAAAACGAGAAAATAATTTCGTCTGTATTTTTATTAGAATAAATGTTATAATTCGAATAGAGCGCCTACATTTTTGACAGAAATCTACGAATTAGATACAAATAACTTCCACAGATGTTGCTATTGTCGATTCATGCGCGGTAATATCTATGTTGATAAGTCGATGTTTACAATTTTAGGTTATATACAGAAATTTTCAAATTATTTTTATAAATTTATCAATTATTTACATAAATTCACGCGAATTATTGATTTGCCATGGCGGATTTATTACAGCGTCAAATGAAACCGATGATGGATGAAGTGGAAGAGATGCGAAAAGCCAAATTATATACATACGAGGAATCCAGGTGAAAATTCACATTTCATCAAAAATAACAATTTAAATCTATAATTATTAATCAATTTAGACTGATTTTGAAGACTCGACGCGAATTCGAATCGAAAGTCAATGGTGTCTCTAAAAATGTACAAGATTTCAAAGATTATATACAATATGAAAAAATTATATTGAAACAAATACAGACCAGGAAAGATAAAAGTACGATTGGCGATCGTAAGAGTTCAGTGGAATATAAAATATTGAAACGGATCAAAAATTTATACGAAATTGCCCTACAACGGTTTCCGAACGATTTTCCATTATCATTATCTTATTTTAAATTCTGCAAACAATCGAATTATACATCAGCCGCCTCCGTTATAATACACAAAATGCTACAAGTATTGGAATACATTATCAATATAATTTATTGTTATTAAGAATAATTATTTTAGAATTTCTCACAACAACCGGAAGTATGGCAAGTAGCATCCTCATGGTTAGCGACTGAACGTAAAGATTTAAATGGCGCTTTAAATATTCTACATAAAGGCTTGACGATACATAAAAATTGCCAAATTCTTTACACATTCGCTATAAAACTAGAATTATCAGTGATTAAGAGCGATTTAAATGAACCAATCACTGATGAACAGAGGAATTTAAGCGAGAAAGTTTGTCAAAAAATTGAAACTTACATCAAACCAATTTCGGAGAATATTAACGATTATAATTATATGATTGAAATATTGAATTTATTAGAAACATATCCATTTACATATAAAGTTCAAAATTTGATTATAAAAGAATTGATACGGTGTCACTCTGGTAAAGATTTCGTCTGGCATACGTTAGCGCAACGTGAGAAAAGGGATTTGCATTACGATTTATTCGGACAATCAACAAATCAATCAACTATAGAAAGATGTATTGCCACATATAAAGAAGGTTTAAATCAAGTATCTTCGATAGAAAAAGAAAATTTATGGTGTATGTATTTGGATTATTTATTGGATATTCAACATGAAAACATCGAAAATATTTCGATCGATAAAAATGATTTATTGAAGAAAGCTCTAGAGCAAGCCTCCAATGAGAATTATTTAACAGAGAAATATTATATTGTATGGTTGGAATTAGTTTCAGAAGACGAGGCTCTTCATATTCTCGAGAAAGGTATATCAATCATTCGTTTATTGAAACAAATTTTCTAAATTGAATTCATTCAAGGTACTCGAGCCCTACCACAATCTGAAGCTCTATGGAAATTACGTTTGAAATACGCAATAATGACTGATAAAACGATTTTAGTCAATCAAATTTCTAAAGAAGGTATAGAACAATTGAAAGAACGTTCTTTACCATTATGGTTAATGTGTTTACGTTATTTCAATTTATTATGTCGTGATGATATAGTTGAGACGATTTATAAAAATGGTATTAAACAATCACAAGAAATTTCCGATATCTTAAAACCGAAATACATTGAATGGTTATCATTTGTGAAAGGTATAAATGACGCAAGAAAAATGTATAATATTTTAGCGAATGAAATACCGTATTGTAAAGAATTACATTCAACTATGTCGAAATTAGAATCGAGTGAAATTGAGTATGATTTCGATATGTGGAGTTCGGTACATGAGTTGGCGTGTAAACAATTTGGCGAAGAAGATGTCGATGTTTGGATAAATCATATTTTATTTTATTTACATTTCAATAAAAAAAATGTTAATGAAAATGTACAAAGGATACGTAATGAAGCTGAAAAAGCATTACAAGCAATGCCATTTCTACAATGTGATTTTAAAGAGAAATATAATAATGCCTTGAGTGGACAATTGAAAGATATGCAATAGTCTGGAAATAATCTGTTAATTATTTTTATTTAATAAAACATTTTCATTTTTTTCTTCAGAGTAAATATCAGTTTCAACAGAAGATACTCATGGATGTAGATTTTCTGCATCACCCATATCATATATATTTTTGGTGAATTTCATTCGATTTGTATGACTGGAATTTTCAAATTATCGATAATCAGTCGTGCCTTTTATTCAATAAATGGTCGTCTTAGACGAGTGGTCGTAATAATTTCACTGGAGCTCTATTATTTTGGCCAGAACAGATATTGTAACAACTGTACTAGAATGTGATTTATTTTGTCCAAAAATGGATGAAAAATTCCTAGAAAATAATTCAAAAATTTCCCAAATGTTTATTTTTTATTATTACTGTTTCAAGGTCCAATAATCAATATTTAGGCTAATGGTCACAAGTTCACCAATAATCGAATTTGGCTCTGATAAATAAAATAACAGATAATAAAATAATCTCCGATAAAATACAAATAACACAGATTAGATCTCGATCTAGGTCAACTTTTTTGCGGGAAATTTTAAATAAAGAAAGGAGCTTCTACAAACTTTGATGTTATTACTATACCGTAAAATCACTTTCGACTGAATCTTTTTACTTTCTATAATGAGTGTGAGCTCTTTCAATATTTTAGATTGAAAGGCGAAAAGCTGTACAGATTTATTTGAAATTTCAAGAGTAAACATCGTAAACATTTCAGTCAATAAGTTCAGATGAGTCAGACTTTTGTACCTTTTGACAACAAGCAGGTAGTTTTTCTTTTTTCAAGAAACCAGTCATGAATATAAAAATTCATTTTAAAGAATAAATTTATTGTCGAATAACAAAATCCATATTGATTGAATATATATAAAACTTAGAATATTAGAAATACAATTATGAAAACAAAACTTTACATATAAATACGAAAATTTATTTATTCGTCAAGATCTTTGGTTCACGCTTTTGATTTTTTAGTATCACTAGATTTCTTAGTAGGATTGTTTTCAGCGACATTTTTACTGTTTGTATTGAATTCTCTTTTACGCTTCAAATAACCTGAAGAGAATTTTAATAAATTCACAATTAATTAATTATGAATAGAAGAAAAGAAATTTACCTTCTCTCAAGTACCACCCCTTTTTACTACAAAAACACCACGGGTTGTCTATGTTGTCCCAGTTTTCCTCTTCTGCAAAGTCAGTTAAACAATAGAAACATTTCAATAAACAATTTGTTAATTATCAAGAGTAAGCAAATTTTTGGCTTATTAGTAACGTAACTTTTAAATTTTCTTTGAAAAAATTTTATGAAAATTTGAAAATTACTTACCCATCGTCAAGTTTTATAACGATAATGTAATTATTCAAATGAATTTTTCGAATATTCAAATTTTAAATTCGTTTTAAGAATTTTGACCAAAGATAAAAATAAGTAGTTTTTGTTACCATAGTAGACCACAGTAGACCATAGTTTGTAACAAACCGCCAAATGTCAAGTTTCAGTTTAATTTAGCATCTGTAGAGGTCGCTTCTGCTTATGAAATACCTAATGGTAGGTCTAGACGTTGCGTATAATTTTAATATTACTGGAATGAATATTCGCATATTTAAAACAAAGAAGATACGGGAAAATCCTCCAAATTTGAACGATCCTATATCTAAATATATTGATGATCATAGATATATAATTATTGAACCGAAAAAAACTCATCTACATAGGGAAATAATATATGTATACCAACAGATGGCACTGTCTTTTGTCTGTCAAAATTTCCATAATAAATACACCTTGGATATTGAATGAGTTATTAATAATTGATAATTAATTATAGCACGAAGTTTAATTACTGATTAATGGCAAATTTCAATTATCAAGTTAATAATCGACTATTATCTTAAATAGCACTTCAAAAAATTGTTAATTTTTGACGAATCAAGATAGCATTGAAATATTTGAATAAAATAAAAAATAACTTTCAAATACTTTATATTTAATGCTCCCCTCAATAATATACAGACTCACATTAAAGATTTCACAGTTATCATTAATTATTTAACAATGATTGAACTATCAAGTGACTTTTGGAAATATTTTGCTATTTTTTTTTTTAAATTCAATTTTGGTTTGAATTGACTCCATTTATAATTGAAATTCAATTCTTGAATTAGAATTTTTGAGATCTGTGATGTGTACATATAAACATTTAAATACGTATACTTCTTAATTATCATCATTTTCTGAAATATCACACAATTCATATACCGGATGTCCACTCTAAGACAGTCCCCTTGGATATTTTCGTTGTTAATTAAGTGAATCGAAGAAGAAATTCTCTCTTATTTAATAAAGATATTCAAGGGAGCGGTCGTGGAGCGATCAGCTGGTATAAATTATCACAAAATATCCAGGGGTATATAAACTACATTCAATAATTTTGTACCATTTTTGTCATTTCTTCGTTAATCTCATTTTTCGATTTATCCGAATTCGGTTCGACATACAGCACAGTTTCTGCAATCTAAAAATATAGAAGAGATTAATCGCGTTATCATTGGAAATTTTTTTTTATGAAATTACAGTATTATGGTTATGAAGTGGCAATTGTTTTTGGACGTCATTGAAAAATGAAATTTTAGAAAATTTTGATGATGATAGATCTTTGCCACCATTATGACAATTATGATCTTTGGCTTTATCATCTAAAATATAAAAAAAATATACATATATAAATAATGATTTTATACTAATTGAAATAAATTGTTTAACTTGATGGAAATTTTGATTTAATCATAGCGTTATCAATACGGCATGTTCGGCTATTACGATGATGCATTAAACCATTTGTATATAACGAACTACAAGATAAAGTCGTGCAAATTGATGACTTGCCCACAATCGATCTGAAAATGTCTAAATTACAAATCAAACTGTTTCAGAGTAAAATCGAGTATGAACCAACATAGAAAACTCGACCCTATTACCGATCTTCTTAACCCCACTCATTTAGGTATTTATATTATGAGTTGATTGTCAAGGTAACAGAAGTTTACCTCACTTTCAGTGAAAAAGCAAAAATGATTGGTTATTGGACTGATTGTACCACTTGCGTAGGAAAATAGGTCACTATATCGGTGTTGGCTCATACTTGAACGATGTCTATTACAAATTTTCATACAGGATCGTTAGAAAGTGTAGAAATAGCTAAATATTTCAAAATGGTTCGATTTTCGAGATTTTCCATAGAATTAGATGGATCCATTTTCTATTATTTGTGATTCTTTTACATCGTTAAAATATGTAAGTATACTTAGCTATTCCCATATATTTCACAGATCCAGTATTTAGGAAAATTACTAACCTTAGGAATTTTTTACGATAAGGGAAACAATATTTTGAATATCTATTCGTTGCTAAAAATGTGAAAAAGTGATAGAAACGTGGTTTCAATTCAGATTTAACTTCACCATTCAAAAAACAATAAAGAACAGCTACGAAAAATCCCTGAAAATTATTTGAAAATTTAAATTATAGTTTATTGAGATAAAGATGATGATTTATTACTTGAAAACTGCCAAATAACATATCGCAAACTAACCAAACAAATTCTAAAATTTTATCGATTTTCATCGAATAACAAAATAATAATACAAAAATCGCATAATGAACCCCAAATAATGGTACTAAGACTAAAGTTGATTTAACCCATTTTTTATAATGGCGAGATTCTTCATTAATTGGCGAACGTAATTTACTATACAAGACTATAGAAATTCTTATGAATAGAATTAAATTGATCTAAAATAATAATAATGATAATGATAATCGAAAATTTAAAAGAAAAACCATTTATATTTCACCAAAATTGATAAAACAATCGGTATAGCCAGTATTAAAGTCGGTTTATAATCCTCATGGGTGGTCCAACATAGACGATTATCAACCCATAATTTCGCCAATACCCATTTCGTCGTAATAATCAATGGTAAACCTGCATCAACAAATCAAGTCACATTTGATCCATTATGATATTGTGACGTTACAGTTTCGTAACTACACTAATAGGTGGCGTTAATGTTGAGAGATATGAAACTCACCCCATCCTAGAATGATGTACCATTTTATATTGTTATTTGAATCGGCAAATAGGGCATGGAATATCAAATTATGTAAATAAACACCTTCCATTAAGATCCAGGCATAATTGGCTATAATAGAATATTGCCATAGACTCGTTATTAATTTACATTCCCAATTTTTCGTCTGGAATTTTTTTCAGTTATTTTATTATTGAATATTTTGATAACAATCCAATTGGAAATATTCTCTCATTCTTTATCAAAATAGTAGAAATCTACAAAGTTTCTATAATAAATAACATAATTATATTTTTCCGATTTCCACTATTTTTTAAAATAAAGAGAAACTTTCCAACTGGAGATAATTCTTTTTCTAAGTACCTCTGTATCAACATTGAAATATTTTCCATCATTTCCTTCGATCAAGTCCGATGGTAATCCAACTCCATCCACAAATGTGAGATCTTTGAAAATGAACACGAACGCTCTCAACATAAATGATGCGAATAAATGCATATGAAGTATATTTCTAGCGCAATGTAATTTCCTGTAAATAAATTAGTCACAATACACGTCATATGAGATCGTGATGATTGCTATGTAAGTCAATCTCAATTATTGGAATAATCACTTAAGGCCTTTGTCCCACGATACTACTTACATTGTACGATAAAGTGTGATAAAGGCATAAATCTTTAGTCGTGTTCTGATATGGTAATTATCTGTAGCCAAGTCCCTATGCCTATCACAAATAAATATACAAAAAATCAATAAAATATGTTTTATATCAGAGAGGCACAGGCTTGGCTTGGAACATCCAACTTCTATTAATTGTCAATTAATACTTGATTTTGTGTATTAGAATTATCGTCACTATAGTAACAATTATGTATAATTATAATCACTTTATCAAGTTCACGATTAATTGCTTAAATTTAAAGACAAAAAGAGCAATCTATCATATCTATTTGACGTGACATAACTATAAGTTGCTATAGTGACGGAAATCTCGATACAAGGGATCAAGTAACATGGATGACTGTGAATTAGTTTGATGTTTTTGCAAGGCCTTCGTCGATCCTCCTCTACGCAAAACATGTTTGATCAATTTTTCGCATAAAAACCGGCACAAATTGCAAAAAAAAGTTAACAAACATAGTTAATTTTTTTGTCTAATTTTTCTTAAGACCCAAATATGAATCAAAAATACTTAGTAGATGTCTCAAAATTTCGTTGTGATCGTACCATTAATAACCGAGTTATAGCGGACATTCTGTAAATAACCGAGTATCCACAACGAGACGAAAATCTTGTGGACTTTTTCGATGATGAAGAATCAACATTTCATGAATACTTCAATCCTTTTCTTCATTAATATTTAGCGTTCCCCAAAAGTTTGCCTGTCACGACTCACTAAATTTAATATGATTCAAGTTGCTCAATTTTTTGTCACTTATTTCGCGACCCTGAGTTTGAGAAATTAGTTTTGTCTTGAACGGTTAGCGCGCCCTTCATTTTTTTTGTATCATCCCAATTTATTATGAACTTGTTTTCTATGTTTCGCTCTATTATCAGTAATAATACTTTGCTTTTATTTTCGAAATTTATGAGCATAGCTTACAACTTTATTCTTAGCTCAACATTGGAGTTTCTACATCAAAATAGATGTGAAGAATGAAAATTACCGTCGTTTATAAAACTTTGAAACTCACACAAGACATTTATTACGTTGAGTCTATCATATTTTCGCTGCATTATCAAAACAAAAACAAAACAAAACTTACTTGATACAAAGCATTATAGTGAAGGCTATAATTAGAGTGCTCAACGATACTAAATATCCGGTTCCTGCGATTATTTTGACAATCGGTAGGTATTTCTATAAAATATTCAATAATTCAGTACTCTCCAAAATAATGATAATAATAATAATAATAATAATAATAATAATAATACTTGTGAAAAAGATGAAATATCGTATTTATCAACCACGACAAATATTTTGGCCGTTCCATTCTCAAAACATTTCGTATAATTCGTCCATGTTGTATTTTGAATTTTGTCTAAAAACCAAGTACCATCTTCCATACATCTTCTAGTAGCGTTATTTGTCTAATTTCACCCCAAAAATCGAAGAATGATTGAATTTTTGTTAAATTATTTCAAAGAAAAACTCACAGAATTGAATCCGGCAATAAAAGAGGGACATGGTAAAGTTGCTAAAGTATTTGCCAAAGTATTGGGCCAACATAGAATCGTATCCCAAAATGGCGGACACCATTTTCCTATAATTGATCATTAGACATATAATTAATGATTTATAATCAAAAGAACTAGGTACCCAAGTTGGTGCTGTTAATAACTGATGAGGTTCCATCAATAACGCCGATTCCATAATTTTGGATACATTTCTCCTCACCGTTAGCTAAACCACGGGCTTGATCTTCCAGAATTTTCGCCTCATACGGATTCGTCATCATTGTAACCCCTGCGAAAAAATCAAGTATCTAATGACATTAGATGTACTGCCAAACATGAACGAGATCTACATTGTTTTTCTATATGTATAATTATAATTATTCACTAACTGGTGGTGCAATAATTCAATTTTAGTTATCCTGAAGTTGAAATGGACCGTAATAGGGGATGATTTTTTATAAAGTTTGTTGTCAATTTCTAACGAGGAGAAGTATATTTCATCATATTTTTTTTTCGGAAGTAATATGCGGAATTTGATTTGTCCTTTTGTTCGTTACAACCTTCGACTGAATTTAATTATTAAACAAAATTCAATTAAAACGTATAATTAAAATAGTGAAGTGTTTTATTACAAATTTATTGTATTTTCGAGGAAATTGAGTTAATATCAATATCATAATTATTATCATTAGCATCATCGATAATTATCTATTATCAAGAAGTAAAACAGAAATAATTGCTTAGCAAACATGTCCCTGACGAAGTTGATTATTGTATCAATATAGGGGATGAACAATCAACTAATTGATATCGTAAAATGATAGACAGTTGTATCCTTAGAAATTGAAGATGGCCATTTTTTTCTCTCTATATTCAGATGGTTTTATTGTCCTCGAAACAATTGAATCTAATTGCGAGTTTATTGTTGATTAAATTGGGGGGTTCTGTGCTTATAGTGGGGCTATATCCGGTCATCTAGCTGAGTGGTAATCCCTTATTTCCGGCTCCGGCATTTGTTAAATGCATATAAATTAAATTTGGTGGATGCGCCGGTTTGTAACCGTAGCGTTTGTATCAATGGCTTTGAATAATTTTGCCAACCTTGTAAAATTTAATTTTTCCTCAACATTTACCCGACGAAATTTGCAATATATATTCAAATTTTACGACCTGGATCGGTGGAAAACTAATCACAAACGTTTAAACTTCAAATCGCAGGATTATTCAAAAAAAGCCGGATTTGGAACGGAAAATATTTCAAAGTAAATCTACAATATTTTTTCGAATAAAATATTTGAATTCAAATAAGCGACTCATGATAGATCTTTTTTGAAGACTATTTAAAATTGTGAAATGTAATTTTTTGGGTTTTTCCGGTTTTCTTTGTCACTAATTGGCTGGGTCATCAATAATATTAAATCAGTGTTGACTTTGACATCATTTGGGGGTGGATTAAATGAATAACATCCCTTGATAATAAGTCTAGAAGATAGATTCAACTCTATGTTGTCGGAAAATTGGAGGAAATTCCCAATTCAAATTTCCTGAATTTCATTAATTAAATGATATATTTATGAAATTTCGATTATTTTCTAGAAAAATATCGGATCATAAATTTCAGTTCATTGTGTCTGTTAGATTTTTTTTTTTGTCAATATTGTTATTTGAGTTGTTCACTTCAAGGATTGTCGTCGGGAAAATTCGAACTAACGAGGAGAAAAAGATAAGGGCGACTATTTCATTTTTGAATTTATATCAAATGAATCTAACACGAGTCAAAGGAGATGTTAAAGCTTGATAAACATTTATGAGACTTTTCCAATCAAAAAAGTCCCATTTCTGATATATTTCCCATCAATAATAATGATAATAATGATAAGGACGACGGTTCAAGTACGGTCATTTTGTTCATTCGAACAAATAGAAATGACTTCAATATTTACTTTCCAATATCGAACATAAATACGAGATTCTAATTAAATATATCACCTGAATTTTGCGAAATTTGTTGTTTTTGTTCACCTGAATGTCGCCCCGATAAACGAAATCTCATCAATATTAAATAAATAAACAAACAAAATATTTCTCTTGGCTCAACTAACTAATAGATTAAATCAATATAAAATTCTCACTTTTATTGGAGAGAAAAAACAAACGGTCAAATTTTCAATAAAAGCGACTATCACACACTCAAGTAATATTAAATAATATTTCACTCTTATTATTTGCGGTTAATTGAAAAATACTCAAGATATCTCATTATTTATCGTTGATAAAGATTGGATAAAAATCCATTTGTTTTCTTGTTTGAGTATATTTAGAACTAAATTTTTCTAATCTCAAGCCGTGATAGTTGTATTTGTATTTTCGACAATTAATCTATCAACTACTTTGTTATTATTATTATTAGATCTATTTGTCGGTCATCTTGAAATCTCCGAGAATCAATCGAAAATAATTAGAATAATCTCGGGCTCTATCAAATACGAGAGAGATGAACGATAAAGAACCATAGAATTAAATTTGTGATTAGCGACAAATTAACGGCTTGCTTTGAAGCGAATTCAATCAGAGAATCGTTTGCTTGATAATGGATTGAATCGGATAGTCGATAATTGGATCGAACCAAGTTGAAAATTTCAATTTTTTGTGTTTTAATTCAATCACTCAATTGAGCTGCAGAAATTATTACCAACCTTTCTACAATATCCAGAATTATAATTTTCTAACCATAGTTATAGTATAAAGCAAATAGAATGATGACGTTTTTAACGAAAGAAATTGGGACTTCAATGAGCGACCTGTTGCTGGTTTCGGGGGAATTACCGAATTAATTTCCATAAAAACCGACATTTGATTATTTCACAGTTATATCTTCTTTATTTTCACATTATTATCAATTCTTTCTTAAATTTTTCCTGTTGGATAAACGTTTCATTCATATTTTCATCGTATCCGAGAATTATTGGGAAAGTCCATGATTATTTTTCCGTATTTTCGGAAATAATTAGGAGTTGATTGATTTATAATAAGAAAAAGATGAATCGAAAGAATCCAATCAAATTGGAAATTTTGACATAAATTTGAAGGCTTGAGTTGTTTTCTTAAATGGTAGTTTTTCTCATATTGTTTTCATTATTGCAATTAGACAAGGTTTGATTGATTTATTCCCACTATATTGACTTTCTTTCAGATCGGGAATGATTTACTGGAAATTTAGAATGGAACATTCAAAGAAAAATATGTTGTTGTTACAATAAATCTTTACTTTAACTTGACAACTGTTCGTTTGGAAGAGTTAATAGCGTGGAAAATATTGAAACGGCGCATCCACCATTTTTGAAATTATACATCGTTACTTTCTCTTTCAAGAGAAAACATCAAATAATTGATATTTCACATTTGTTTCGATCCGATGAATTTTTAAATGAGGTTTGAATCTTTCTATAAATTTTATTTTGCTTTCAAATCTCTACTATTGAGACACTATTAGATTTTAACAAGAGATTCAGTCTATCAATAAACTCACCTTTTCAATGGCCTGTAGTCCAGTTACAAATTGAAGAGTAGATTTTCTTCACCCAGTTCAAATGACTATTATTGTGATGAAGATAATGTATAATTTAATTCAGACTCGATATTATAAAGTGGAATTTATCGTTCCAATAATGTTCAAAATAAATTATTGTAAACTGGAAAAAAAAGGTGATTTAAGTTGAAAACAATAAATTGAATGCGAAGATTTATTTGAATCAATTTGAAATTCAATCATAGTTGCAACGCGATTAGGACTGTTCGCGAAGAGGCAAGAAAACAAACTAGACATTGATTCCCGAAGGCTCTGTCTCTCAATAAATTTTTTTAAATTTTCATTTAATGTCGCTTAGTTGTTGATTTGTTTTCATATAAAATAATGGTAAAAAAAGCATAAATATATATATTTTGAGTTCGGTAAACATTTGCTCGTGATGTAGAGTTTATTGTAAAAGTAATTGGGTAGGGCTGAAATTTTTTCAATATATTTTGTTTGTCTAAAGTAATTGATTCAGAATGTCTCGAAATTCTGTTGAATATTTCGATTCTAATTTAGAGAATTATGCCAACTATACCTTGAGATTGAGTCGGAAATAATTATAATTAGTATTAGATTGAATTTGAGACATTCTCTATCTATAATTATTTTCGACTTGATTATTCAAATCAAGAAAGTCAATAGTTTGGAAAATAAACCTACCCCAGACATTATTAAACATTTCCAAACAATTTCTAACTAAAGATAATAATAGTTATCTTCTAGATAAAAAAAAAAACATCACAACGCAGTTTATTCTTCTGTTCAAATAAGAAATACTGGGGAAAAAGAAAAGATTTATTGATAAATACGAAAACAAAATGAGGGAAACATGGTAAATAATCAACGTGAATTCTATCGAATTTCAAATAATTCAACCGAATTTAGATTCGAATTGTCAATAATAGTGTTAGTTGGACCGGAATTTTAGATATTTCCGGTTGTTGTTTCGATTCGCTTCAAAATTGTTGCGATTATTAAATTCAATTTAATTAGTTTCAAGAATTTAGAGAAAAATTTTGAGATTAGATTTATTTCAAAATCTAGAGAATCAGAGAACGCTCTGAAAGTTAAGAGAAATCAATAAAGTACAACTTTACTGCAAAATTATAAAATCGACATACTGGATTTATCAGAATGATTGACAATCACAAAACTGGGAACGTCCATTAATTTATGACATTCGTGAATTCATATATGAGAGACGTCTAATTTTCCCCACCCCAAAGTCAATTATTTTAAGATTTTTACCCCAAGTCTAGACTCTATTGCGATATCGACCGAACTGAAATTCAATTCAATCTGGATTAAAATTGATTTCTGGTTAAATGACTTTGAATTAACGAGCTTTAAGCCTTAGTTAATTACAAAGAACATTCAGAAAAACGTAAATAAATATAACAGAATAGCTTGAAGGGCTAATTAATTAGGTTTAATTGGCTACTAGAAATATAATTTCCCCGTTAGAATTTTTGAATTGTGAGATTAATAACAATTCGATGTGAAAAAAAGTATAATTTTTTTCAAGTCTTGTTGACGTTTTACTCGAGTTTCATTGCTTTAAAATTACGTCTGAAGATAAATTTTCTTTAATGAGCTTTCCATTCATTATAATCTCACTCTCGTTTCCACTTCTTTTCAATAATAAAATCGTTTCATTTTCAAGTTTTATGAAATATCAAATATTTAATTATTATTTTTATAATCAAAATTAGTTCTAGCTAGATTCTTCCTTATTATCACAAACAAGTGAATTGAATATTGAACTTTTCTATTGAAAATTTGAACAATTGCTCCAATTCAAAGCTCAACTAAATAGAGAACTGTTATAAATTTTCAATTCGATTACAATTTCAGTTCTTTTTCCGCAAGAAGAGCTGATAACTCGGAATAAATTGAGGCCCGGCGCATCCACCATTTTTGAACTCTCGCAACATTAGATTTATCCTAAAGAGAATATAAAATAATCGATATTTCAAATCTGTTTTGATCTTATTAATTGATGGAGACATGTTATCGTCGGATTTGAAGTCTTAAACAAGTTTAAATCTTTTGTTTTTGAAAGTTCCATCAACGTGAATAATTGACAGACTTTTTTTTTAGCAAGAAATTTAGCCTCAGGTGTTTCCAAGACATTTTATGGTTGACATCATTTTTGGGAAATTCTGTCTCGAACATGACTTTGATTTTTTCACATCACTTAATTCTAGTTTAGGGAATTCCACATTATTTTGACTTTAAATTCAAGATCAAAGCCACTAATCTCTTCAACAAATTCTTAATGATACTGGAAATTGCTTATTATCGCTATAAAGGATGTAATTAATAATTTTTATTCCAATTTTCTATCGTAACTGTAACCAATTAACGCATTATGGAGATTTTGCTGAAAACCCCTTTAAATTTGTACGTGCAATTCATGAATTTTCCATACTTTCGAGTACGTTTCTCTAACAACAAAAACCCTTCATCGAAAAACACCTTTGTTCGATTTTCTGCTAAACGATTTCTGTCATAGCCACATTTATGAAAAATAGCAATAAATAGTTGACAAAAAATAGAATCTACAAAGCGATTTGTTGACTTCTTTTTTTATTTTTTAATTTTCGTTGAACTTTGTTTATTAGAAACGTGATCTGACAAAAACAACTAATCTATTTCCATCAAACAGAAAGAATTTCTCCACTCAAGGGATGATAATAAGTCATAGGAAGAATATTTGGCCATTGTAACTGGAAAACTTTCAATAAATTGATTGAAAATAACAAATTTTCGGTTATAACTGCATCAACGGTAAAATATTATATCTTTTTTATGGTTTCGAGGGAGAACTAATACGAGTTAAATTGAAATGGGGTTCATAAAAAAAACAAAAATTGACTATAATTTATAGGGTAGATTCGACTGTGTTTCGAACAAATGAATTCAGAGCCCTTTTGGCTATTTACAATTTAGAACTGAAACAAACTTTCTATTTACTTCGTCAACAAAGTCTGAAGTGCTGTAAATTTTATGATGCATGACCTGAAAACTGTCATTTAATTAAGTTCACGTTTTCTATCCGTAAAATCATTGAAAATTTCCAATTATCAAGTAGATAGATAGACGGATCCAATCACTGGAACTCGTTTTTTTTTTTTATTCATAAGATTTCAGTATTTTTCTGATTCAAAATAAACGCTAGAAAATTTATGAGATCAAACAGATTAATTATCTAGAGCGAATTTTTCCAGATGCTACAAAAATCTTCGAATTTTCCAATACTAAACTCGACAATCACAATTTTCTCGATTAATCTTTTAATATTTTGGCGATAAATTGGCCTGAATAATCCCGAAAGACCTGAAAAAAGTCATGTCAAAGTGGAAATAATCACAAGATTTCACTCGGTCGATACGCAACGAAAAGCGGAAAAACAGCGAAGATTTCCGTCATTTATCAAATATTCTTTGTGTATTATGAGAATTCGAGTCTAAAATTCAGGGAATGAAGTTATCTTGATAGGAAATTTACTGATGGATTGAGAATGCGTTCAAAGAGAATTGAAATTTTGAAGTTGGTGGAAAAAAAATTACGTCTTTAAATTAGAGAATTGATGTGTTTATATTGATTACGATTACGAGAAAGTTTATATTTTAAATATTTCTGTAATGTTTGCTTTTAGTTAGTTTATTGAAGCTCCAACGAGCTTCAATTTTACTTCAAAAAATTCACGAAACAGGTGGATAATCAATAAATGAGAGATGATTTGATTTAAATGGATAGATAATAAATATTTATTAATGTAAATACAAAAGTTTGGTTTCGCATCTGATTGTTGATAGACTGGAGTTATTACCACTTCTCTCGTTTCAATAAATTATAAATTTCAATATTCACAAATCAATAGAGCCCTGGTTTTTAGGGGAATTCATCGAGAACGATCTATCATAAATCTATCCTCGAGAAATTGATTATAAAAGGGAAAAAATGATTGTCTCAGAATTGATTGTTGATTCTCCCTTTTATCCTCGATCTAAACAAAAAACAGCAACATCCATTCCTAGCTTTATATTTTAAATAAGTTACATTGATATTCCAGATGTAAGCTTCGAGAATAAATTATGCCTATTCATGTTTTATCTTTTTCGTTTTTGGAATCTCTATGTCAAAATAAGAACGATTTATTCTTAGAAATTGATTTTTTTTCTTGAAAACGCAAAAAATCAACTAAAATTAGACCTAGTTCAAATATGAACCAACACCACGAGATTCATTCTAACTCTAACTCTAAACTAGTTGAACAGTTAATAGTTGCCGTTGTTACCTTGACAACCCTATCCCGGACATCGTTGCAGTAATACGCCCCTCCTATATCGGCCCCTAGTTGAATCGACCGTAATTAGGATTCCCGTAGCGAATATGTTCGACGATAATTAATGTCATTTCCAGTTATGATCTTGACTATGAAACTTCGAAGCTGTTGCACTTTTTGTTATCTCTTATCAAATTTATTTGGCTCCCTTGAGCAAATGATAAATTAATCCTTTTCTATAATAATTGTTCTCTCGAATCATACGATTGTAAATTTGTTTGAAGTCAGGTTCAAGTCTCACTCAATTAAAATAAATTGGACAATCAGAAGAATAAAAAGATCAAAATTGGTGGTCTCTTACATGATTCTCTTAATAAGATTATTATTAATCGTGACAAGTTCGAGAATCTAGGTACGAATGGGATATTTGATAAGAGTTTGATGATGAAAAGAAAATCAAAAAATCAATAATTCGGCAAAAACATATCTACCTTAGGAAAATAGAAAGTTCGAATATTTTGTTGATTTCATTCGAAACTTTCAAGGGATTAAAAAAAAAACCAACGACACTGTGAACAAGAATAAACTGCTAAAAATTAGTTGTTGAAATCGAATTTGAGCTTCACTCAACTTCACAACTTTGCTCGATTATTCAATTTGAGTTCGTTTTATGGAAACGAACATTATCAATTGTCAATTTGATAAAATAGAGGAAGTTTGGATTTTCCACTAAAAACCACATCCGAATAATTGAATCAACAATTGAATGAAAGAATAAACAAATTATTATAAAAAAATTTAAACTACCTGTTTGTTTTTCCTCAATTATGGTCCATTATAGTTTTTTTGTTTTCGGCAACTATTCGATTTGAAATTGACTGTTTTCCACTACAATATCGCGCTGTATACTGTGGCGTCTCGAGCGTCGTTACTGCGATATTTCCAAGGAGCGTCTGTTTTGCCTTGCGCCAGAATTTTCCTCATATACCGTAAAAAAACAATTGTTGAAAATTCTTTTATTTTACTCTACCTCTGTTATTATTACATCACAGTTTTTCCACACACTTGAAAATTTCCACGAGGAGAATTGTAGCGAATAAAATCAACAATAATAAGACCGTTTACAGATAATATCAGCCAAAAGAAAACAATGTTTATATCAACTTTTGGCAAAATAATATTTGCGGTGTTCAATATTCAGTTGTCGTCTGCTACGATTCTTTTCTCTTTATCTTTTGTTTTGATAGAGAAAAGTCTGTGCGTAAATTTAATATTGGAACAAAATCGAATCATAGTTTTACCTAAATTCCATGATGGAGCAGAAAAAACAGGGACAACAAATTTCACAAGCGATAACAAAATTTTTCATGTGTCAATTTGCATTAATTAGAGAATGAAAATTAACTAGAGAATCATTCATTTGAGTGTCGAATTTTATTCCAACTCTGATTAAGACCGGGTTACGAAAATCTTGAAAATATTATTAATTGTCTTTACTATTTATGGAGTTTGATAAATAAAAAAATTAGAAGCGACACTCGAATTATAGGGATTCAAGAAATTGGATATCAACTCATCTGGGTTCGAGTCCTGCTTCCAACACTAAATTTCACTGAAGATTTTTTTTTGAAAAAACTTTTAGTTATAATTAAAATATCAATTTTATTTCGAAAAAAATCGACTTTCAAAATAAATTGAATCGAACCGAACAAACTGTCCAATTAGCACTTCAATTTTCTCGTGGGATGACGCTCTGTGAACAAATGCAAATCGTAACCGAAGCTAACTTGATTTCAGTAATTCCCACAATTGATGTATTAAAAATAGAAAAATCTTTAGTCAATTAGAACGAATTCAATCGATTTTGTTGGGAGAAAACAAATTGAGCCCTAAACTAAAAATATATATTATTATTATTTTAATCAGTTCATTTATATTGGCGCAAAAATCATCACAATAATCAAGTAAATTGGTTTTTGATACAACTGAGATCCTTTCAATTATCGCAACTTATTTGATAATAAATGTAGGAATTATTATTCAAATCTATGCTTCAATGCAAGCTATTTCTATCGTTATCGCCATTCAACAATTTAATAAGGATTTGAAATAAACGTGATCGTATTTTGATAATAGAAAACGAGAGAACAATCTTGCATATTCGAAGTAAATAAAGGAAACTAGACTCGAATCGACAAAATAGTTAATTTGGTTTAATTGAACTCCAATTATGAGTTGTCACGTTTTATGGAAGCAACTTTTTTGTTTTTTTTTTTCGACGTCTCCGATGTAGAAAAGACGCAATAAATCGAATCGATTGATTCATTTATCTATCGCATACCTGAATTTGGATAGTCTATAAATCTCTATAATATAAAATTGATTTATTACCTACAATTAGAGTTGTATTATAAATGACCAGCTCGAAATTGGTGGAGGAGCCGGGTCAAATGCGATTAAAACAATAATTAGTGTAACATTGTTTTATTTAAGCGGAGAAAATTTCAATTCTTTCACAATGACATTAATTAAATCAACTTTTAATCTTGTTATTTATTATTCAGTTCCTCATCATCATCATTATCGTCATTATGGGGTCTATCGCTCTTCAATTTTATATTAACCGTAATCATTTCGGATTGATGTAATTTATTTTGGAAATTCGGCGAATTCCATGGTTGCAATTCTGCTCGAGCGAAAGATATGTAAAGTACTCCGCAAATTATCAACATGAAAGTTGCTATCCAGTAGACTTTCTGCCATTGTTGCGCCGTTTGCTGAAATTTCAGAAAAGTTATTTGATAATAATAATAGTAATAATAATAATAATAATGAAAATAATATAGAACGATGGGAATAAGTACGTTTTCAAAAGTTAGATATCCAACAACAGCTGGCGTGAAAAACCCAACCATAGCGGCAACCGTATTCACAACACCAAGAATAATACCTGAAAATTTCCCAAATTATTTTCTATTATAAATAAACGAAAATCGTGTAAATTACTGGCATAATTAGGGCTTATGTCGACAATACAGGCCAAAGGTCCGGTCGAAACGGAGCCATTTAAAGCGATCGATGCTGTTAAAAAAACAATTGCTAATAACCGATTACATCCAGAATAGGCTAATGCCAACATAAAAATACCCTGGCAAATTGTACCTTAAATGAAACAAAAAAAAAAAAAAAAAACTTGAGAAAATTACTTTCCTTCAATAATTCCATCAACCTACAACTAGTTGTAGCGAGCTTTCTAACATTTGTTCTCGTCATTTTGTTCGTCCTCAACAAATAATCCCCTATTTGTGAGCAAATATACGCCCATAACATTCGGAAAATGTGCGGCATTCCCGACAATACTCCCGTCTAGAAAATAGAAAATTCTTGAACTAACGCAATTGAATTTGCTTGAAAATAAACAAGGAAACTCTCAATATTCAAGATTTCAATTGCAATTATGCTTGAATGCACTTATAATTGATGTAGACTATAGATAGTTATTTATTTGAAAGAAAAAGTCAAAAAATAAAGGTTGAGACTCGAATCCGCTACTTTCGAGTTGTGTGCCAGTTGTTCCAACCACTGAATTATCCAGACGCCCGAATTCAAGACCACGTGCTCCTCCGATTATCCCTTATTAGCTCCTGTGACTGGTTTAACTGAGATAGCATCCAAATTAAAGAATTCATCTTTGGATTTTTTTTGTTTTTGTTGGCGTGACGATCATTTGTTTTCATAGCTCACCGCTTTTATATCCCATCCGTGAATAAATTTAAAATATGTCGGCGTATGTGTCATTAATGTGAAAAATCCCCATATGCCACCCCATTGTGCCAAAATATTCATCCATACTGGAATCGATGTCAGCAATTGTTTCCATGGTACAGGCGCCTGAAATTCAACAATTTCCATCATTTTTTTTAAAAATTAATTTCAAAGATTGTTTTGACAAATGCTCAATTATTGCTATACGGTGATGGTTTTAGCGGCTTATCGCATAAATTTCGAATTAATCCGAGATTAAATCTAGAGATAATGGAAAATATTTTTACCTTCTCTTTACTGTAACTTTGGCCGAGACTGTCTAAAATATATTCACGTTCATTATCAGATATGCGTGGATGTTGTGATGGACTGTCATAAACAAGAAACCACCAGCCTATAAACCAAATTGTGCCTAATATTCCGGTTGTGTGGAAAACTAATTCCCATCCCCATTTATCAATGATAAAACCGAAAATTGGATATGTTAAAGCTACACCAACTGAACTACCTATGTTAAAGATATTATAATTATTCATTATATTTCATATAGTAGTTTTTTTTCTCAATAAAAAGTCCAAGAACGATTTCAGTGTCCGGGCCGGGATCGAACCCTATGAAACTAGACTCGATCCCGGCTCAGACACTGAGCTTATCTTTTGACGTTTTCCTAATAATAATTGTGTATTTCTCAAATTTTTATCAATAATATGAAAAATTAGATGACATTAATAAAATTATGCAAATTATTACCAAGATAAGCGGTGACGAATTTACTTCTTTCATTTGGAGGTATCCATCTTGCTGTCATGTTGTGCATGGCTGGCCAGCAAAAACCCTGAAAAATAACAGATCTTTTGTTTCATCTGCTGAAGCTCCAATTAGCTACTTAAAAATATGAAATTTACTTGAAAGAGAGATTAAGGGCTAATTTTTTTAACTAAACTATCAGTTGAAAGAAGCAGGGCTAGCCGTGAACTGATTGATGCTTCCTCCAGTCTCTAATTTATTTCTAATTTTCAGAAGATCAAACTTTCAGTATTTGATGTGGGCAAAATTATAGAGAGTTCTCCAAATTTCGATAAAGCTTCTATAAATCAAACTATTAAAGACGATTTTTTCTTCAGAATTTGACAGAATTTGAGGAAATCCCCCAACATTCATCGGCTTAGTTTAGGGGTTTTCGACCGCATCTTTGTCGATTTATTCCCCTGATAAATACATTGAATCGTTTTTTTATCACAGACTTATTTAAGGGTTTGTTGGTTGTTTCGATTATCGTCCTATCGTCCTTTATTGTAGTTTAAGGCTGCACGTGCCCAATCACGTTTAAGTTATCCAACTCTGAATAGATCTTGTCTTAGTTTCCTAGACTCAATTGAAAAGAAAAAGGATATGTTACAGATCAATGAAGTGTTTCACGTTGAATGATTTGTCATTTTATTGTCCTTTTTCGAGAATAATTCCAATTCAATTACCGTTCTCCATAATTTGAAATAATCTATTTGAAGCGAATTAATTCTAATATTGAAATAACGATAAGCAATGGATTCAATTATTTATAAGTCATTGACAGCGATTAATCAATAACTTATCATTAATTTATAATAAATCATC
>JAZBGZ010000322.1:31376-49452 GCA_037414795.1 Stenodera caucasica | reverse complement strand
ACCAGAACATGCTAAATTGAATCAAACGGCACGTGTTGCCGAATTAGAAGGTCGTCTACATCGATTAGAATCAGTTATTGGTTCATCAAAGGATAAGTTATCGAGATTGACAGCAGCTACAAAAAAGGATACTTTATATGGAACAGCCCAGCATTTATGTGCAATTGCTAGCTTATTGGATTCATCACAGTTGGATCATATTGAAGGACGTTTAGCTGCTGTACAACAGAAAATGGACGCTATAGCTGAGAAAAAGAAAGAAATCGCCCAGGACGAAGAGAAAGATAAAATGGTAAATTTTGAAATAATTCAATTTCAACAAAACATATCTAATCAATGTACAAATTTAGATACTAGAATTGTATGAATTAGTGAAGAATAGTGAGAATTTCACGAAATTATTGCCTGAAACTATCGATCGTCTTCAAGCATTGGAGGCCTTGCACAATAAAGGTTTGTCGATTAAATTCTGATCAATTCACACTATTTTTGGTGAATTTTCAGCAACCGATTTCGCTAAGACTCTAATGCAAATTGAGAAAATCCAATCGGAAGTTTCATCGAAAGTTGAAGATAATAAAACTCTACTTCAAGGTGTTCAGGAGAGTTTCGCAATGAATTTGAATGAAATTAATCAAACTGTTGTGAGTCTAGACGCTCGAATTAAGGCTTTAAAGAAGAATTAAACTCTAAAACAAATATTTAACGGTAATTATCAATTTGAATAATTTATAGATGCTAATTAATCATTGTCATAATAAAAAATAAACTTTTGCTTAGAAATATTTATTGTAGAAAAATTTATATTAATTCGAATGTGTTATTTGAAATGTTGAGAGATTAGTTGCACAACCTGGACAAGTATGTAGAATATCGTGTATGAAAATATCACAATCGACGCAGAAATATTTCGAACAATTCGGACATTGATAAACCTGCAAAATTTCGAATAATAATCAACGATTCAAAAACCAATAGACATAATTACTTGTTTATCATGCTCATTAAATCCACGTTGACAGGCGAAACATGTAGAGATTTGATTCTCAAAATTGACCTCAACATAATTAGCCACTGGAAACAAATGATGATACGATCTAGCTAGATGCGGTGCTGATACTAAAGTTAAACTACACGACCGACATTCTACAGGTAATTCACAATATTTACTGTAGCATTGGGGACAATAATAACCGCCTGTATTCAATTTACTACCTTCATCGACACTATCCACATGACTACAATCAAATTTAATTAAAATCTAATGAAAAAAATTGATAATTTCGGATGAATACCACATGCACATTGTTAACGGTTCTTCAGTTCCTTCCACACTCATCTGATGTGGAAATCCCATTTTAATTAAATTCGATTCTAATGTCATCGCAGCCGGTGGTGGATCGACTTGTTGATATAACAAATCCTTAAAATGACTATCATCAAGGATGACGTTATAGAAACCACCAGTTTGATTCGATAATTGTCGACAAACATGAACTTCTGCAGCTAAACCGATTACAGAACATCGTATCCCTTCAGTCTTTAAAGCCTAAAATCATAATTAATTAATCAATTAAGCGATTATTATCATTATTTTTACATGAATTGTATTATTGATATCACCAGGATCGCAAGTTGTTAAACTACCCATTATAATTAAAATTTCTCGACTAGCATGCGATGGTAGTAATTTCAATGATTTCAAGGCCATTTCCAAACCGTTTTGTAGAGACGGCTCTCCAATAAGTGTTGTACGAGTCAAACTATTGATAATTTTGAGATGTTTCCGTGCATTACCAGCTAAATCGCTAATTTTCTCAGCACGTTTATTATGCATTATAATAATGCCAATTTGACTAATTGGATTCTGATCGAAGAACTCCTCGATAAAATCATTCAAAAGCTACAAAACAAATTATCGATCAATTATTAATTCCTAGTGATGACGTTAAGACAACTTTAATTGTGCATAGAAGACGTGTAGGTTTCAAATCTTGACTGGTCATTGATTCGGAACAATCGATTATTAAATAGAGGTGTCGCATCATTCCCAATTTCGTTGATCCTTGTTTTGTCGCCTGTCGTTTACGTTTAGCCCTTTGAATTATATCAGCGACTGATGCTTCCAAGAAACCCTCATCGTCTTCTTTGATCGCCTCCCAGGTCTTCTCATAGCCGGTCTCCCAGCGGTATTCTTTCACATCCTCCTCGTCGGCCATCGTTATTCACCAAAATAATAAAAACTTAAATTAAATTGAAGAATAAACACTTATTCTCCCACACAATAAATTGAGGCTGAAAAGCTAGGTTAGAGTCTTCAGTAGTTCAACTACATATCCTATCCAGTAGTTCAAACGCAACTACTAATTATAGCTCAATAATCAAATTTATATATTAATTGATATATATTAATAACAACTAATTAATACAATTATAACGTTTGTATAATTTTTTTTCAGAGACTGGATACATTAGTTTGAGCTTGAATATTTTATTATTTTGTATCAGCACTTTACAGAAAACAGGTCAGAAGCCCATCTCTATTAGCTTTAGTGTGATCAGTCGTACCCTTATGTATAAAATAAATAACTAAATAATTCAAAATCCTAACCTAAGAATCTGATTGTGAAGTGATATAAACATTTTTGAATAATTCCAAGCAAAATTGATTTTCTTAAATAAAAATGTCTAATTCACTCCAACATATACATTCAATGTTTGGATTAGGGCTATATTCTAATGTAACTAAAATGGTAATTTGTATAATTGATGCAATTGTTTCGAATCGATTGATTCATTTTTTTTTGTGTTTCAGTGCGATTTGATTTTAACAGCAGCTGAACAACGTCGTGAACTGTTATCGTTATCAAATAAGTTCCAAATAATGGTCTACTATGCGGATTCATTATATCAAATGCAACAATATCAGCAAGCTGAAAATTTATATCGTCAATCATTACAAATACGTAAATTATTGAAAACGAAATCATCATCGAATAGTAACAATACAAATAATAAATTAGATAACGAATTGATGATGAATGATAGTGAGATTAAGTATAAAAGTTATTTATGTTTGATACAATTGAAACAAACAACATCAGCAATAGAAATGTTACAAATGATTCCATCAAGACAACGTACACCAAAAATAAATATGGCATTGGGTAATTTATATCGTGATCAAGGTATGGAACGTTCGGCAATAACACATTATAAAGAAGTGTTGAAAGAGTGTCCGTTATCATTGGAGGCTGCTGAGAATCTATTGAAATTGGGAATTCAAGGTGTTGAAGTCAATACATTTATGGTACAATTTACAAATGAGATTACTTGGTTGAATTTATGGTTGAAAGCTCAAGCCCAATTGTATTCACGCGATTTCCATAATGCATTACAAACGTACAAGCAAATGGACCAATTTGGTATCTTAAAAGATAATATAACATTATTGATTAATATGGCTTATTGTTATCATTATTTATCTGATGATGAGAAAGCTATCAATATTTTACTAAGAGCTCTACGTTTGGACGCGAATTTAGTTTTTGGTCGCGATTTATTATCAACTTTATTAGTAGCAAATTTGAATAAAAATAGCGAATATTTGACAATATTGGAGAATTTATCTAATAATAACAATAATATTGATATGTTATTGTGGAAATGTGAACATTGGGTTGTTATAGGTAATTATAATTATGCTACAAAAAAGTATGATAAAGCTGCTTATTTTGGACATCAAGCCTTATCGATAAATACTCGCAACATTGAAGCATACTTATTAAAAGCGAAAACACTATTAGAAATCAATAAATTACAAGAAGCCAGCCAACATTGCACTGAAGCATTACAAATATGTCCGTATCGTTTGGATTTACATCAATGCTTAATTGATTGTTACATCAAAATGAATCGTTTACGTGAAGCTGACAGCTTAGCAGTGAATGCTTGCAAGCAACTCAACTACAGTCCTCAATCACTGACGGTAATTTTTCCTTCATTTTCTACATAATTGATAATATAATCAATTTACAGTTACATGCGTCAGTTCTATTGAAAGACCCAATGACGCCAGGGAAAACAATCAAGAAGATCCTGCAAAATGCCGTAGAACAGGACAAAGCATTTTCAACGAATGCTGTCTTCATGTTAGTCGAATATTTGAATCAGGAACAACAGTACGAGCAAGCTAAACATTTATTATTGAAATATGTCGATGAACATCCATCATCCAAATTACATCAGTTATTAGGCGATTGTTTTGTAAATTTACAGAAAGATGATGAAGCTTTCGACCATTACACAACAGCTTTACGGTAGTTTATCTTGATATTTCTATCAAATTTACTATTTTGATTTGTTCTAGATTGGACCCCACAAATCAGCGAGCTTCAGAAGGTCTCAATAATTTAGGCAAAAGTGCAAGTAAAAAAGACAGTTATTATACATGTGTAGGTGAAAGTTCGTATACATCACAGGGTACGAGTGCTTCAGACCATGAAGTTTATGCGGAAAGTGATACAGATCCTTGGCCGCGTAATTCATTCGAATAAGGTTCAATAAATTAAAAATGATAATTTAAGCAGATTATATTTCTACTTAGTTCAAAGCGAATCTGCATCATTTGTTTTTTCATCATGTTAAAATTTCTTACAATAATTTCATAAAAATAGCTGAAAAATCTCAACAATTTTTTTTCTTTCTAAATTTTCTAATAATAATCCTTCAATATGTCTACAATTTTTCAGGTAATAGTGAAAAATTATAGATTTCTTTCTAGTTATTTACATTAAAGACAATAATTTGGTATCAACAATCACAGGGTGGAATCAAGAGGTCACAATTTTTTTTTTTTAAAACAAGTTAGTATAAGTTTCACAGCCCGTTATTATAAGCAAACTATATTTCAAGAAAACTACCAGGCTTGAAACTTTCTCATTAAAGATATTCAGTTAGTAATTTTCTAAAACAAAAATAAGAATTAATAAACGCATTCTTTAAATGTTTGAATATTGTAGAATACGTTTTTGTTCTCTAAAAATTTTTTACCACCATATCAAATCTATTACAAATATATTGTTGTCATTTTTGCTCCTTTCAAAAACGGTTAAATAAAATCACACTTAATTCTAAAATATTAGCAATTATTGTAGGACTTGTATATTTATAAATAATCAACAAACAAGTCCATTTATTACTATTATTAATTCGATAAAACAATTCTAATCAATTTAGCATGTAAAATCCAACATTTATAATTATTGTTATTGAACGAAAAATAATTTCCAAATATTAGAGAGAAATAGAGGTAAAAAACACAAAGCCTATTTGTCCCAGTTTTTTTTTTCCATCAATAATGAATAAACTATCTAAAATATACGTAGGTTTCAACCTACGGCACATCTTCGCAATCATCAAAACTGCCTCCCAACATTTATTTACTTATTTTTTTTTCCCACAAAATCTCCATTATTGGAGTATTATAAATTATCCAAAACTCGAATTTTTATTGTTGATTTCTTCAACGTGGCGGCACCAATCCTGAAATTTCTATACAAATTTTTTTACATTAATTTAAAATTTATAATTAATTACAACTATTAATTATAATACCGTTACTAGTTGTTAATAGTCGGTAAAGATGGGAATCGCTAGTTGTAAAATTATCACCAGTTCCAATCGCCACTAAATGACAATATTGATCATTATCATGACCATTATCGTAATCTTTAATTAAAGTATTATCCAAAATATTTACTTCTGTTACTTTATAGTCATTTGTTAAATTATGATCGTCAATATCATTGATTTCTTGATTTTGTTGTTGTTCTGGTTGTTCATCTTGTTGTTGTTGTGTTAATTGTTCACTATGTTTCTTTCGTTGATGTTGTAATAATTTCGCTTTACTTGCATATTGTTTATGACACCAATTACAATTTTGTGGACGTGTTGTTATACTACCAACTGTTTGTGAAAATGTTGGATTTGGTAAATTTGAATTATCTTGATATGAACCATGTTTACGATTACTCATTGGTAATGCAGCACCAGGATGATTTTTTAATATATGTGCTTTACGTTTTGAACTACTTTTATATACTTTATCACAATGTTGACAATAATAATCACGTGTTGTTTGTAATATTGGTAAATTTAATTCAGGTACTGAATCTGGTGGTATATCCGGATGACGTTTAGCTAAATGATTCACTAACATACCACGTCTTTTGAAACCAATCAAACAGGTATGACATTTATAGATGAATCGATGGAAATCGGTTGGTTCAACTTTTGGATTCAATTTTTTCGACTGTTGCTTATTATTATTATTATTATTGATATGGTTATTATTAATTTTTGGTATATTATTCTCACGTTCTTCTGAATGCATCCGTTTACAATGTTCCTTCAATTTATCTTTACGTTTGAATTGTTTACCACAATCAGAACATAAAAATTCACGATGATCTGAATGCCGTAATAAATGCATTTTCAATTTATCTAATGTTGGAAACATTTTCGTACAATGTGGACAATTATGTTTTTGATCACAATGGAATGCACGTATATGCTTCCTTATCATACTATACTTTTTACATACTTTTGTACAATGCGGACATGAATATAAATTATTTTCACAATGTTTTGGTACATGTAATTTCAATTTTAATACATGATCAAAACTCTCTTTACATATCGGACATTCGAATATTTTTTTACCAACAAAATGTGTCTTTAAATGTCCAGCTAAAGCTGAATTATTCAAAAAACGTTTATTACAAGTTTTACATTGTAATGGTTTCGATTCATCAGAACCATGCACCAACATATGACGCTAAAAATTCAAAATTACTACTGTAATTTATAAATAATTAAAAACAACTTACACGTAAACGTTCAAGTAAAGCGAAAATCTTATGACAAACTGTACATTTAAAACTTTCAGATTGTTGTTGTGACTGTTGCTTCGAATTATTATTAACCAAATTATGTACATTCACATGTGACACTAATTGACGTTGTGTTGGAAATTTACGTTGACAACTCGGACAAATATGATTAGTTTGTTCATCAGAATTATCAGGATAATGTTGATAATTATGAATTTTCAATAGATTTTCTGTATTAAAAACAACTCCACAACTGTCACATTTGAAATAATTTCTAAAATTACAAGAAATCAATTATAATTTTCAAATAATATCGAATACTTACGCAACAAATGAGAAATGTTCATCGATTGAATTGAATCGTGTCATCAAATGTTTCTCAATTAAATGATTACGTAATGCCAATTTAGCCGGTTGTATAAATAATTCATTACAATTATTACATTTTAATGCTTCACTATTATTCGATTTTTGTTGTAATGTTAATTTCTTTTTTGAATTTTTACAAATTTTCTTACGTGGTTTAATATTTTCATCTTTAATATTATTATCATCATCATGTATATTCAAATGGTTTTGTAGTTCTTCAGATGTTGTAAAATTCTCTGTACATTCATAACATTGCCATGTTCGTTCTTCTGGTGGATTTAATAAAGTTAATTTATAACGATTTGCATAATTCAAACAATAACCAACCTATAAATCATCAATTAATCCATTGTTTAAATATATAAATAAAAAAAATATACTTTCAATTCCTCTTTTGGAAGGATATTTTTCGTTGTTGTAAAATATAAACTATTACCTTCTTGACTAATAACTAAATTTTGTTCATTAAAATTACTAGCTTTTCTAACAAAACTCATCCAATTTGAAACATCTACGGGACAAATTATAAGAGTTTAATTGAAAAATATACCATAAAAATCACTCACCTTCGTCTGAAACATCTAGACGGTTGATTATATTATCATTTTCATTCTTAATTAAAAAAATTAAACTATTTAAATCTTCTTTAAAATGATCTTGATTGAAATTTGTAAAAATACCAGTTAACGGTCCGAATTGTGTACGTTTCGGTATCATTCTTTTAGCAAATACACCAACATTATCATTATTATCGATTTTATTAAAAACAAGATATGTTTCTGGTAATGTAGCACGTGCTCTTGATAATATTGGCTTATCAATAATACTATAAACTTTCGATACTAAAAAGAATAGATATTAATATTATTCAATTAAAAATAAATAATATTTACATAATTGATCTTCAAAATCAATTTCTAAATTTTTATGTTGCCTTGTTTCGATTTTATACGGATTTTCATTATCATTTTTAATATCATCTTGTGTTGTTAAACTTGTTACATAATTATTAATCACATTTGTTGTATCAATAACTGAATTATTAATAATATCATCATTCAATTCAGTTTTTAATGTATTCTCATCTAATGTTAATAAATCCGATTCCAATAATGGATCAGGTGTTAGAGCATTCAATAATTGTTCATCATCTAAACAACGTTCCACTAAAAATTCTTGTGAACGAACACTGTATGATATACCAGTTTCTTGATCTGTTATTAATAATTCAACTTGTCTCTCTTGTTCATTATTATTATTGTTAATACATCTATTATCATTATTATCATCATTACTAATTGATATAGTATTTGTTGTTGTTGTATTATCAGTTGTTACCATTTGTAAAAACTGATTACCTACAACATCACGTATATCGTTATTACATAATACAGGCATTGTTTCAACTAATGGTGTTGTTAGATTATTAATAATATCATTTTGTGTTGTTGTTGTCGTTGTTGATGCTGTTGTTGTTGCATCAGATTCTACCAATTGATGTATAACAATTGGATTAAATTCATTTGATGCATCACTATAAACTGGACTATAATGTGCTACACTACTCATATTTGGATCTAATGGACTGACATGATGGTGATGTTGTTGTTGTTCAAAATCATAATTATCGTTATTATGATTCATTAAATTGTTTTGATCAATTTTATATTCATCTTTAACATATTCCACCTAAAATTTTAATAATTTTAGTTATAGCTATTATTATTCATTACGATTATTTACAGCAATATAAAGAAAGGTTGAATTATTTGTTATTTGTCCATTTTGAGTCCATTGTCCGGCATCGATTAGATTTAAATCTTGAGCCCCTTCATCGGGGGGCCCTTCCACTATAGCATCCATTTTTATTAGAAAAATTTAGCAATTGTCTGCAAAAAAATTAATCGATTCATTCTACATATTTATTAATGGAGGACGATTCCATTTTGTTTTGATAACGATTCAAAAATATTGACATTAATTAACAATCATTTTAATCAACAACACAACTTATCGATTAATTGGAAGAAAACTGATTGAATTTTAAAAATTATCGGAATATTTGTCAATTATTATAAAACAAAACGATTTAAAAATATTGATATTTTTCCACTTCACTCACCACAGCATTGCGGCCATTTTGGAAGATTGACAGCACAGTCGCCATCTAACAATTGACACTTGAACTAATTGAAGCGCGTTATTTGAATTGGAACTTAGCAACCAATTCATATAAACATTAACAAGATGTTTAGTGAAATTGAAGCCGATATTTTGCGAAAATACTTCAATTATTGGCGTAAAAAAATCAAATTTAAAAACGAGAATCAAAAATTAATTCAACGTAAGTTGGAACAATGCCAAAAACTCGATAATTTAGTTGAAGTCTTAAAATTGAAGAAAAAAGAACAATCACAACAGCAAGTTTTACCATTAGATAAGTACAAAAATCGTTATAATGCTCAAAAGAACATCATTGATAAACTTACAATTAAACTTGAAGGAAAAGATCGTTTGATAAATGAACTGAAAATGGGAATATTGAATGAAGAAACATTAAGATCATTGGAAAATTCTAAAATCGAGATTCGTGAAATTTTCGCCAATTGTTCAACGAAAATCAAGCTGAATAATCCACCACCATTGAAATATCGTGATGAATTCATCATTTCAATAAATAAAGCACCGAAAATTCTACAGGAAATGGAAGAGAAAGCCTTGAAACGTGCACGAAATCATCAAATTATCCTCGAACGAAAACGTATAATTGAAGAAACTAGAAGACGAATGTTGGAAATTGCTTTGAAAAAGAAACAGATACAAGACGAAGAAGAGAAACAAAGGAATCTGGAAGCGATAAAAGAACGACGTGAAAAACAATTGAAACGTGACCAAATTCGTCAGAAGAATAAACAGATGTTTTTGGAAAAATGGGCAATTGCTGTCAATTTCCACAACAGAAAAATACTAACATTGAATTTGAGAAAACTCATTAAAAATTATAAAGATAGCAAAGATAATTATCGGAAAAGTATCGAATTTTATAGGAGAAAACTATTGTTGGCTGCACTGAATCGATTCAAAGACACAGTTGAAGATTCTTATCGCGATAAATATCGACTCGCTGATTCGTTTTACAATCGAAAATTACTCAACCAACATTTCAATATCTTGATAAATCTTCGACTCGATGCCATCAGAAATATGCAAGTAGCTGAAGATTATCACGATTTTCGACTACAATTAAACATATTTTTAGCATGGCATCGATATGTTTGTATACAAATCGTCGAAGAAGATAAAAAAATCAAAATTGCACTGAAACATCACAAAACGTTAGTTTTAATTAACAAATATTCAGAACAATAATGTTTTTATTATTGTAGGAAACTTCTGTTCAATTGTTTTTATCAATGGCGTTCTTTACCAGCCATTCTACAGTTGGAACGTGCCAAAGAGCTGAAGAAGAGGAAATGGCGCGAAAAAGTCTGGGAAATTCTGCCAGATTATCGACCACCAAATCAATATTAGTTCCATATTTTTATTATAGTTTTTACATTTTAAAATCTTGATTGAAATCATAATCATCATTTTTGTCATTTTTCAAATTAAAGTTTTCTAAACCATTCGATAAATCTAATGCAACTTTTTCACGACGATTACGCAGTTTTTTCTCTTTTTTAAATTGCTGCTTTCGCAATTGATTCAATTTCTGATTACCTTCCAACTCCAATTCTGGATCAATTTTTTTACCATCATCTTGAATTCTTTTCGATCGCCTTGTCGTTCGAATATTAATATTTTTACTCAACTAAAAATCGATTTACAATTAAAATAATTAATGAAAATAATCGAAATATTTAACCAATTCTTCTGCAGGATCTTTATCTTCTTCCATTTTCTCTTCAACGGCTTCAGCAGGACCTAAACTTTCTACAACAAATGAATCATTGATGGGATCCGATTGTTTTTCTATCTGATCTAGAGTTTCGGTTTCCATTGTTTCAAATTTATCCAAATCGAATTCTTTCGCCATTTCTTGAACAATTGTCGAACTTATGTGGACTTGATTCTGTTCATCTTCCGGTGGTAAAGTATAATATTTGATTTTACCACTAAAATTTCAAATTAAAATAAAATAATTACAAATAATAATTTAAATACCTATTCCAATCTTCTAGTAAACTTCTTGCAGCTGCCATTGAATCAGGTATGCCACCTTTTTTAAAGCGGCCCATACGCGCTGCTTTCAAACAATAAAATTCTTCAGGTGTATTATATTCGGTTATATTATACATTTCCATCATTTGTTGTTTAGTTACACGTTGTAAAATAGCATTAGCTGGTGTTATCGGATCGTTTAATTGTGAAATTCTCATTGAATTCCTCAACGATGCTATACTATCTGAACCAGAAGCAAATACAATACCTGGTGAATCCAATAATTTGATTTTCGAGTCCAATTGGACCTCTTGCATTGCTCTAAAAACACAAATAAATTAGAAAATAATTATTTAATTTACAAAACAAAAATCTACTTTGTAACACCAGGAGTCGCTCCAACATTACAAGCTCTTGATCGTTTCAAACTATTAATAATTGAACTTTTTCCAACATTCGGTAAACCAACAACACCTACTCGTATTGATGTTTTTATACCTTTATTACGACAATAATTACCCAATAACGACATCAATATTTCAGCACCAACACTAACTGAACCGACTGTCGTTTTATCCGATTTTGTAAATTTACGTTGTGATAATTTCTGCGATTGGTCTTGAGTTGATGCTTTAAATGGTATTGTTGGTATTGTACGACGTAGATATTTCAACCATTGATTCAAAATTTGTCGCGGCACCAAATCAGCTTTATTCAATATCAATACTAAACGTTTATTGCCTTTCATATCTTTGATCGTTTGTTCAACTTGAATACAACGTGTGCCTAATGGATCGCGAGCATCAACAACTTCTAGAACTACATCAGCCACTTCTATAACTTTACGAAATTCCTTATAGAAAGCTTTCAACGAATTCTCCTGTTTTAAATCGTAAATTTTCTCTTTATCTAGAGGTTTTTGTGTGAAATTTTCGTGTATTTTACTTCTCAATTCTGCCTTTTCTACTAAACCGGCTAAGCCTTTATTCGATTGGTCTTGTTTCGCTTCGTTTTTTTGTTGTTCGTACTCTAAACGTCTCAATTCGCGTTGTTTTTGTTTCTCTTCCTCTTTTTGTTTTTTTATCAATTCAACTTCTTTCAATATATCTTCTTTGAATGGACATATATTCGGTATTTGAATCACGTTCGGTTTGTTACTTTTTGGATTCTTTTTTGTATCACGACGAACTTTGCGATTGTGATCGCGAATTTTCTTTTGGATTTTATAACGCAATCTTGCCGGCTGACGTTTAGACTGTTTCTCTATAATTGAGACAATCAATTAATTCGAAATTAATTAGGTCACATTTAGAATACTTACTTGAGCGATTTTTTGCCATATTACAATAATTTGTTTTAGAAATTACACGTGTTTCAATTAGCCTTAACCTAACTAATTCCAAATTATTGACAGTTTGATAATCGGAGTTGACAGGCAATTCTACCAATTCAAATAATTTGCAGTAGAGGTGAGCTTATTTGATAAAATTGAAAATCGAAATGACACCGATCTATAAACGTTTCATCGAAAAATCATCGATTTTTTTCAACGAAATCAACAATTATTCATAATAATCAAACAAAGGGCCGGTATCTTTTATAACACAAGATTCTTTTTAAATTTTCTACTATACTAAAATAAATCATTAAGCCCATTTGAATTCAAATTCAAAATAATGTGAATGCGCAATTATATTATAATTGACGTGTTTGATTGGGATCAAGGTCATTATCGATAATCTATCAGACTTTATTAGCTATGATTAAAAATTAAATTCCGTATCGGATAACGATAAGTTACAGCATTCGAAAAGAATTGACGGTCGTTAGCACTCGCATTATACAAAATGGGTGTTGTAGTATTGAAATACAAAATGCTGTTCTTAGTATCATTTTGTATGTATATGCAAATCTCTATCATCAAAACTTCGGTAAGTCGATTTCGAATCGAATCTCATCTCTACTTTTTTTTGATTATTGTCAACATTTGAAGTTCATTAGACAGATAAATAATTGAATAAATAGAACTGGAACTGCAATTAATGTATCGTTTTTAGAATTCAACCCAACCGAAAATGACTGGCAAATTTTTATATTTCGCTTACGGAAGTAATTTGTTAGCGCAACGAATTCATATAAATAATCCTAGTGCTGTACGAGTTGATATTGGCAAATTGGAGGTTTTAAATTGTTCACATATTTCAGTAGCTAATAAATACCTAACAGATGAATTTTTGCAGAATTATCAATTGGACTTCAACAGATATTCGAAACGATGGCATGGGGCATCGGCGTCAATTGTGAAAAAAGAGGGTCGTGCCGTTTGGGGGGCTATTTGGGAGCTCAACAACGAAGACATGGCATCATTGGATAGGTTATAATTTTTCAAAACAAAGTTTTAATCAATAATAAAAATTGATATTTCATTTTCAGACAAGAAGGTGTTGATAAAAATATCTATTTTAGACATAATGTTGAATTAATTCTGCCTGATAATACAACGAAAAAATGTTGGGTTTATGAGCAAACCACACTACCATCATTGACTGAAAATATCGAAGAATTAGCTGATGATCGTAAACCATCTGCTATTTATCTCAATACAATACTTAAAGGTGCTGTTGAGTCCAATTTACCAACCGAATATCAAAAATTTTTGGAAAAAATACCACATAATGGTTATGATGGCGAAATTGATATCGGTGAACAACTTCACCTAGTGTAAATTTTGTCAATAAATTAATCGTTAATAATAGAATGAATTATTTTTCTTAATTTGTAGTTTTCATTAAACTTTCGGCAATTGTTTCATTGGCTTTAGCTACTTTTGTTATACTTTCAGCTAATTTTTCTAAACTTGCACTCATACGATTCATTGATTCTGAAAATAGATTCATATTATTTTCAAATGATTGTTTCTTGTTTTTGGATAATAGTCTTTTTAATCGATGATTAGATGTTGTTGGTTTATTTATTGTAGACGTTGCATCTTCTACGTTATTATCACTTATCCTATTATTTTGTTGGATATTTGTTTCAATATCTCCAAGTACAATTTCATTTTTTTGATGAGATATTTCTGAATTATCACACGTATCTGGTTCAATTTTCGTTCCAATTTCATTACCAATAAACTGATGATTATTATTGAATCGTTTGATTCTAATAAACTCATCTTTTCTGGCTTTAGATTTCATTTTTGATTTGCATAAAATAAACAGCTGAAAATTATCAATAATTCAAAAGAGATATTTATCAGATTGATATTATTGCCAAATTACTCGTTTCCATTGGTGTTTTGATTTTTTCGCACCTTTCATATTATTTAAAATTGTTGTTAGACGATCCCATGAATTCTCAAATTCAACACTACGAACTCGAACATTTTTACCAGGTATCATTATTCTATTTCTTATCACAAAATTCATTAATGTATTAACTTGTTCTTTTGTGGCCCGACTTGCTCTAAAAACCCCCTTTTCCGGTTTCATCGCTTCAATCAATAAATAAATAATCAATAAACAATAAGTAATTAATATAAACAAAACAAATCGATCAATTTTTTGAGGTTATGTTGTCGACTTTCAGTATTGCCAATAGTATAGAAGTGAAATATTTTCAACTAATTTAAAAAATATATAATTCAAGTCAAAAAACAGTACAACAATTCTTCATATCGGTTAAAGTCAATAAAAACAGCTATTTGGGGCCAAAAAAGTAGCAATAAATCTATTGTCGTACTTTCCACTTTAGAACTAAAAGTAGTTCATTTGTAGCGCCAAATGAACAAAAAGCGGGAGGTTCAAATTATTTTGATTTTGAAAAGATTTTATTATTAGAAAAAATAAATTTATATAAAATAAATACTTTATGCACAATCGATGAATTTCATTATTTCTCTATTAAAATCTGATCGTCAATCCTTTCAAATCAGGTTTGGCTAAACTTTGCCAATTTGTTAAATCACAACGTTCAATTTGACTACCTGGTGAACCAGTATTAGATAACCAAAAGATCCTAAAACAACAAAAATAATAATAAAATAAATAAATAGAAAGAATTTCTCTCTCTAAAAACTCTCTAACGAATATTTATTTAGTCAAATGTCAATGTAATTGGCCAACATCCAATACTTGATTCATTATTGTTGTTTTTGATTTATTAATAATAAAGATTGATTGATTTATCTTGTTGATATTCGAATTGACTTACATTCGATCCATATTCGTACGCAGACCCTGCAATTTACCTTGAATTGTGCCTTTTTTCGTATTTTTCACCCAACCACTAATACCCAATTGTTCGCACATTTCTTTACAATATTTCGTAAAGTAAACTCCTGAAAAATTGATTTTATTTATAAATTATATTAGAATAAGTATAAACTTACCTTGAACTTTACCATAAACTTCGAATTCTACAGAAACAATAGTTTCGATATTAGTGCCCATTGTTACTTACATTGAATCCTCTCAGTGATCCATCCAATACTAAAACCTCTGTACAAATACTTATTTTATATGGCGCCCGATTCTATTTAAAAACGGTACGTAGACGGTAATAATAGGTGATTATGTAATAAACAAATACAATAATTTATAGATTTTTAATACAAATTCTCTTTTAAAATATTCCCAATATTATCAACCACAATTAGAATAGTTTTATTGTCACTATTATTGAGTCCAGTAATTTGAAAAGTATACTTTAAAATATGGCTTTCGAAAGTCCAAAAATTCAAAACATATCCATCGGAATCGCGACGTAATTCTATTACACGTAGGCCTTTGTTTGATCTTACGATTTGAGTCGAACGATCAAATTTTAATGTGAAACTTCCAATCGAAGGAAAATCGTTGAGCCATCTACAAGAGAAAATCGTACACCACCCGATGATACAATTCGGAATAACTTACTTGTGATAAGCTAGAATCATTAGACAACTTCCACTCCAAAAATTCTCATCTAAATGTTTCTTATTGATTAAAATCGATTCTTTCAATTGTTGATTTCCCGACTCTAATTTTTCCGTAAATTGGATTCTATTTTGATGGGTTTCTAATAAATTGATGGTTTTCTGTTTATTTGATAGGAAAATAGTGTGGATATTATCGAATCCACGGCCCATTATGCCATTATCAGTGTGTCCCAAATCGAATGTGTGACATAATTCGTGCAATACAGAACCTAAAGTTGTCGAAAAACACGATCCATACGTCCCTCTAAAACAAATGATGCTCAATCACTGGGCCATCTTGATAACGCTAAACGATAACACCTATAGCAACTATCGTCCAAAAATTGCCGTCTATCTATAACTGTATTATCTTGAAACCGTTGCAAAACCTGTTGTAAATTTTCCGGCCATGTAAATAAACATGGTGTACCGAATAATGCGAATCCACCGCCACTCAATGCGACATAACCATCAGTCAATCTCAATAAATCATCATAGTGATCATTTGATCCGTTGTAATCACCACCTCTATAATGCGTACAAGAGAGAAAAGCCAAAACTTTCTGATATTGCTCGTCGATTAGTCGAGAATTCAAGATCTCTTTGGCCAAAACCTTCCACAATTCGAACTGTTCCAATTGTCGTGCTTTCAAATAATTCAATTTACTGTGGAAAATTCTACAATTATCGGCAATATTGAACGATTTTCGTCCGAAATTATTCTCGAATAATTTTTCACCAATTATCGTCTGCAATAATTTACAACACGTATCGATACGATCGCAGGCGCTTTTTATGTCGTTATTCTCATCATTGGGGGCTTGAAATTCACCATCATGACCATCGCAAATTATATATAACGGCACTATTGTGTATAATTTGCTTCTTGTTAGGTAATTTATTTTGATATTAATCGATTTACAATAGAACCGAATCTCGAAATTATTCTGTCCTAATTGCAAATTCGTTAAAATTTTAAAATTTCCATCTTCATCAATCTTGGATGTTTCATTAATTTCATCGGAAATCAACAATATCTCGTCACTATGTCGAGTATTTTTAGATCTTGTAATTACATGGCCTTTGATTATTATGTATGGATAATGCACCGTTTCATTTGACGTGAAATTATCGACGATAACGTCATGACACTAAAATAACATTATAATTAATCAATCAAGAAATTGAGTATAATTAGAAATTATATTTGATCGAATTATCGAACGTTGCAGTAAATTAATGTGTAAATACAGCCTTAGAGTACAGTTTCCTTTAGAAATTTCTAACAATCACGGCTAGATGGCGATAGTTGCTGCATATTTAATATAACCCTACTTTATGTAAGTGAATTGAAATAATTATTTATGATAAATATACAGCGAAATTTACAATTATCGAATTTATCACAATAATATCTCGATTATTTTACCGTTAAATCCATTATATTTGTTGTAATTATTGGCTCCAATAACTAGCACTAGAGTACTGTTCACCCGGTGAAAATCGATAGAAAAAAGCGCTAAATTCAAACAGTTCTAAAATTTTGTCATAGTCGAAAAGAAATTATTATATAATTTTAATAATATTTATATCGATTTCTATTCGAATAAACAAAGAATCGATCATTGGGATTTCGCTTATTTATAAAAATAATTTAGAAAAAAAACTCCAATATAATTGATAACCTTTTGTATTA
>JAZBGZ010000322.1:0-10654 GCA_037414795.1 Stenodera caucasica | reverse complement strand
TGTTTCCTTCTAATAGGGTACGCTGAACCTCGGATTTCACTGGCTCACCGACCTTTCTCCAACAGGACATTGATCCTATCTTTCTCTCAATATAGAAAATAATCCCTTTCGAATAACGAATTTTGTGCATTTCCACCGAAATTCGATTATAATTATTCAAGGGCAAGTTGATAATATTTATATAAATTTAGATTGTTGTCAGTGAGTCAGGGTTAGAATGATAAAGAGGCTATTTAGGACACGTTACAATATGAATGAATAAAATTTCATGTTTATTTCAATATCAGGCGCATAATTGGTGATTTTGATTGTTGTATTTATTTAAATCCCCCGAAAAACTACCATATTTTGTGATCGATTCTTTGTTATTGTTGTCGTGATAACGACGAATACAACAAAGGCCCTATGTAGAGCACTTTCCCGCAATAAATTCTCTTAATAAACTACTTACTATTTATAATCGGGTGAAATCAGAGATGCAGCACTTTATTTTTTGTTATTGTCATTATTATTATTATTATTTAATTTTTTTTATTATTTTCGAGTGAATGTATGCTGTGGCCTATATTCGCCATCGCATATGTAGAAGAGATTGGCGCCTTTGCACTTTCATGTTATTGTCATTTCGATTTGTTTATTTTATTCGATTGAAGAAAGAAACGAACGAAGAATATATATAGAGAAGCGACTTCCATAAATAAATACCGAAGATTACGAAGAGGTCAATCACAGATATGGTCCTAGAAGGGAACGACCTTGTTGAACAGACGAGACGATCACTACCTAGAGGACAATGCCTTCAACCCCGTCCAGGGCAACGGCATTCTTGGTCTTCGACTTTATTATTAATCTGATCTAATTTTTTTGTTGTGTTGTTGAAGATTTATATTTAGGTAGAGGTGCACTGGTCTCGATTATTTTTATTTTTTTGTACCACGATTAGAATCTTGAAGAATTCAGAGTCTGTGGTAGAATTGGAATGTCAACGACACCACAGTTGAGGAATCTCACATGCACCACTGTGGGATTGTTTGAGAGAAATTTTTGTGTGAAAATTCTCGGAATTATCATTATTATAGGTATTTTTTCATCGATAATAAATGCGAATAATCGCTAAATCGACCACGTGCTTGAACCAAATAACAATTATATATCTACTATACATCTTGTTTGTATCGCCTCTAGGTAGTTACTTTTCACTGTCAGAGGGCTTTGACATTACCTCTTGGTTTCACCTAGTGCACTAGATCTTGGGGGCCCAGGAAACGGGTCATCGGAGGAGAGGATAAGAAAGCTTCATAATCATCAACATCATCTATATGATCACCATCGTCAACACTACTAGTACAACGACCTTTCTTCCATCTATCTTCCTTCAACTTATCATCATAGATATCTATGGATGTTGGTAATTTAGAAATGGAAAAGAATTCAATGAAAGAACAAGAAGAAAATTTTTTGACCTCGTAAATTATTGAAAGTTATGAGAGTTGAACTATAATAAATATAAGAAATTAACAAAATTCGTTGGAGAAAAAACGTTTTGACATCGTTTTCGTTGATTTCACTCTGCTTTAATTACATTATTATTAATCATCATTATTGAGAATAATTGGAAAACTAAAATTTCCTTTCAATTTCGATACGAATTTTCTAAATAATTGTTAATTATCATCAAAGTCCGAATTTTTGCCCATCAATGGGTCGATTCTGTCCAATACACACAATTACCGTTTTTCTATCAATGATTTTTGCACAGTCAGAAATTAATTTCAATAGATTACTGTAAAATTTTAGGGAAAAAATCTGACATCAAATAACTGACCGCAATTAGTGTAAGTGCTTCAGATCAAAAATAAATACACAAATAAATAGATAAATAAATAAATAAAAAATCTAGTAGAGTTAAATGAACTTTTGGAATACAAAACAAACGCTGAATTTGCACAACTGTGAAACTGTATCGCGTGAGAAATGACAAGATCTTAGCAAAATTTTCGGAAAACCATCATTTTTAAAGGCGTCATTTTCGATTGTTATTATCCATATTTTAAAATTAAGCTACCATCACAATTCTACATATTACAATTGTTTCGAGTTGTTTTCAATACCATATGGGGTATTCTGTGGCTGTAGCCTAAGGTACCTTTTTCGGTAACTTGTTGACTTCGCTACCTAGTCTACATTTTCACAAAATGTTGTACTAGTACATTTGATTAACGCTCTTGTTTTTCCCAATTTTTTATTAATTGACGTCAATATTATACTTTTAAATAATAGTCATAATAATAATAATAATAATAATGTGATAGGAGAGGTATATGTAAAATGAGTTCGTTGACATTTTCGTGACGGCCTCTGCGGTTATTCACCTACTGAAAGTTGAAGTGTTCATATTGGTTGGGTTCTTATATGTTGTTGTTGTTGTTGTTGTTGTTGTTGTTGTTGATGTTGTTGTTGTTATACATACTGACCCAGTGTTGATGGACGAATTAATAAAGCGTAGGTTGTTGTATAGGCAGGTGTGCTATATTATATTGGATAGCCCCACCAAAAAACGAAATATAACAAATGAATTTGCAATTAGCAACAAACTATGATATCTATGTTGTTGTTTTTTTTTTTTTTATTGATTCTTGCATGATTTATAAAACACAAAAATGCATTAAGAATAACAATTGATTGATAAAATTAAAATTTAATTATAAATGGACAACATGTATTGTATACGATTATAAAGGGAAATCGAACAAGATTTCATATAAGAATTCTAAAATAGTAATTGAATGGGAAATATGTAGAAATAATGAATAATTATATATAAATATAGATTTGATTAGAGACTAAAGGTCGACAATTGCGCAATTTTCAGTATCGCAAATTTATTATTATTATTATTATTATTATTAATATTTCTCAAATATCGATGTTATTAGAATTCAGTGTCAAGGGCTTAAGATCAAAAATACAATTTTTTGCCCCACATTATTTATAATCAAATCATAATAAATATAAATAGATCTCCGATAAATTTATATAAAACCATAATTGACGATTTTTTTCATTATCTAAACGTTGAGCATTATTCGCATTCGGTTTTCTATTTTGAATGACTCATTCAACTCTCATTTTAGTGAAATAACGTCATGAATGTAAAGTACCTTGAATATAATTGCCTTACATTTGAAATAATCAGATAATTAACGAAATACAGATTTCGAGATTACGAGCCAAATTCAATCGAAATTATAACTCATAATCATGAGACTATCAAAAAGAGGTACCTCTATGGAAATAAAAACTATTGACGAAGATAAAGCGTTTCAAGAATACGAATTTTGGGAGAGTTGCTTCAGAAGTTGGTTGAAGGAGTCACTTGAAGATTCAGAAAAAAGCCACTTCAGAGGTATGCGAAGAACATAGCGAAAATTTTGGGATCTTCAATAGAAGCGATAAATTCGGTCTCTTGTCAAAATTGTGGATGAGAAAGTGGCGGAAAGATGACATCACTTTTTGGGAAATTTCTAATCTAATTTGGCCATTGATATTTGAATGCCAAAAAACCATAATAGAATTAATTCGATTATCCTGTGATTTTGACGAATTTTCCCCCTATCGAATCCAAAAACATTGGGATCGTATTTATATGTATGGAGTACTTGTGCATGATTATAGGTGTGTGTTAGTGTATGAAAGATAGCAAATAACTGGAGGTGTTCTCTGTGTATGTTTCAGTGCTATTGGTCGACATTTACAATATGAGTAGTGGGGCGGCGTACTACGAGTACAGTTTTATATTTACGTTGAGTACTGTTGTATGAGGTCAGCGACCTAACAGCCTTGGCTATGACTTCCCATTCATATAAGTTCTTATGCAAAACAACAAAACCACCCTATTATATACCCTGGAATAATGGGCAAAATTTTTGGCCCAATTCCAAATCTTTACATAATACTCAGGAATTTTCCCCACAATCAAAAACTAATAAAAAATAGACTAATTTACAGATATAAAGGTGAAATATACTTAAGAAGCAGAAATTTTCTGTCACTTGGCATTTGTCGTGAATTTTTATTAACCTGTTATGAAGTCGAAATTGAAAAGGTTAATCAAGATATGAAAAATATTACTAATATAACCGCCGTACAGGTTATTAATAAATTATTAAACTGCGCCGTATTTTATTGAAATTATAATTTTTGTTTGGAGTTTTCCCTTTTTCTTTTACCTTAGAGCCTTGTAAACTTACACCTACAGTTAATAACTGGAACAAATCCAATTATTCTCATTCTATAGATTTTCTGCAAATGAATTAGTTCCGGATCGTATCATAAAATGGCAGATTTAACGCTTGAACAATTCCCAAATCAGTATCTGATCCTTATTTGTGTTACACAATGCGACAAACTCCAATCCGAAAATGCAAAATTTCTAAGGTTCGGCTAAATTAATTCAAAACTACTCAAAGTCGGAAATAGAGATGTGTGGGATTTGGAGTTTTGGACAAGCCTCTTGTCGAAAGTATTGGGTAATAGTAGTCGATTGAAATCACTTAATCAAGACAGGCAAAAATTTTCGCGACTATATTAATCATGTTATAGTCAACTTTCCAAATTTGCCAAAAAAAAAAAAAAATGTCATGGGTCAAAATTTGATATTTTTATAAATATAATTATACCTGTAGAAAAGTTAATTTTAACAACTGTCTAGTTCAGATATGAAACAATGCGGTCAAACTGGCCTGACAAACCGAAATACGTCTTTATGACCAAAATGGAGGAAAAAAAATCGATTTGATTTAGTGAGTTCGTTGAACTAACTGCTCCCAATTCTGGGATGGTGGCGATTTTTTTTTTTTTTGGCATTTTTCGCACGATTACGGGTCTCCTCAATAAAACTGGAGGAGATCGTCTACCTATGAGAGTGAAAGTATAGCAATATAAATGTCCGTTATATGGCTAATATGTCGGCTATACATATACATACCAATACACACACACCCACATTTTTATCAAAAGTTCAACGAACTCGTCTACACGAGGTTTTCAAAGTTAATAGATGATAGTTGATGGACCTATGGTACACTGACCCATGCTGGTATCTCTGTACAGATTTGTGTATGTTTGAGTATTACATCAGATAATAAGCCAGAGGGAAGTTGATGCAGAGACGATTATGACACCGGTCATTATGGAAATGGAAGACGAAAATTTTCCCAAATCTAGTCGATTACATAATGGTAGGTTTTTTCTCAATAAAGAAATATTTGTTAATTTCGCAAGAACTACCACAAAAAAAATGTCATTACACTCCAAATAGTCCACTGCGATCATCATTGAGGAAATAATTTTGTAATCTTGGACGAACCGAAAATCCGCTCATTTCGAAGAAAATTACACAATTTCATCGGTAATTCCGAAATAGAAATGCTAATTTTTTTTTAAGACGAATTCGAGTCGATTTCTTTAGAAAAAATTCTATCGCTATTTTTATAGTCAGCAACGAAAGGTGATGATGACAATACAATTGAGTTTAATATTTGCGATAATACGAAGAAGGACAAAAGAGAGGTCGATCACCTCTACCGAAAATCGTAGTAAAATTGTATGGATGAATGATGTTCGAGCAAAATGAGCGATTTAACCGTTGTCAGTGGGTTAGTGGACCACAATCTTTGTCTATTCTACATTTTCCTTAATGCGTATTTAATAATTCTTTTCCTTTTCGATCAATTTCCACGCACTCCACTACTGAGTCGAAACTTCACATCGAATTTTCTGCCTCATCAAATCGTACTCTACAACATCAAAAATAAAATCGATATAACAACGGGAGATTTCAATGGCCAACCAAGAAATGAACCTATCGAAGGGACAGTTTTCACTGCAGAGAAACTCAATTTGAGATAAAACGTAATTTATCGACCGCATTTCTGGGAAGTCCCTCCACTTATTATAGTGAACGTTTCAGTGGAATCTGTTTACATATGCAAATGTACTAATTTAGAATAATATCGATAAAAAGAATAATTTGAATAAATAGAATTAGTGAAAGCTAAGGGAATACCCGATAGTGCACGACGACCTTGCAGTTCATCGACCCTGAAGTGTCTACGAAATAGCCGGATTTTCTATCTGGATAAACTAATAAATTTTTATAAACAAATTCAAGTGAAACAACAATAATTTTTACAAGCGACAACAATTAAAAATCACTTTCAAACCATATAAATAATCAAAAAAAAAATAAAGCAGTTGACATCTAAATCGTTTTTTGGCAACTTTCAGAAATATCGATTGGTTCATGTTGTTGTTGTTGTTGTTGTTGGTGTTGTTGACTTCAACATTATTACTAGCGAGAGCTGTTGTTATTTGCTTGGGGTGACCCACAAAAACTTTAATAAAATGTAAACAACAACGTGGGGCGATTTTCAAATACAACAACAGTTCAACGACCCGACAATAACATGAAGAATATTTGTGAGAAATTAAAAAGAAAGTTAAATTTATAAATAAGAGATATACAGATACAGATAGATACGAAACAAAATTGGAAAAAATAATGACTTAACCTCATTTTTTTCCAAATCCAACAATTTGGATTTTCCAATTTTAAAATGGTTCCAATTTCTCAATAATATCAAAAATAACAAAAATAAGCAACTTACTTTAGTATTTTCCAAGAGTTATTTATAATTTCGTTGGAATTTGTTCGAAAAATTCAAGTAAATTACCGGCAACTCTAACCTAATTTATTTGATTTTCAACTACTTTTTAGTTCAAGAAAAGATTGTTGGAGGCGCCAGCTGGTTCTAATACGATTTTTGCGAATTTTTCATTGAAAATTACCCAATTTCATCGAGAGAAATGATGGAAATAGCTCTTAAATAAGACGAATCGACTATTTTCGTTGGAATTTCCAATCATTTATAGATAAATTGTGATAATTGCGGCAATCTCTTGGAGACTTCAATAGTAGATCAAGCGACAAACATGAAACACTTTTCCCCAAAAAAAACTGTTTCATTATTCGAGTCATAAATGAAACTTTTAATAAATAAAAATTCCAGTTTATTATTGAAAATATTCCGAAAGTAATAAAAAGAGTATCGAAAACTTATAACAAATTGTTTTCGGATTGTTCGGCGATTTTTTGATAAAATTCCTTATACTTCAGTTCTTCAACTGTTTTATCAGCTGCCTGAAAACAAAAACATTATTATTGACCTAAATTCGTTACAATCACCCGAAAATTCCAACCTACATTCCTTACACTTTCTATAGAATCATACATTAGAGCTTCCAAAGTTTCTCTAATAACTTCATTCCATAATAATTCAATTTTATTTGAATATTTACCTAAAAACATTAAAAATATACAACTGCGCTGCCTCAATATTGCTTCATTATGTCGTAAATACTCAATAAAATTGAATGTCTTTTTATTGCTATCATTATTGATTGGAAAAATTATAGATTCGATCAATTCATAATTTTCCGGATAAATGCGTAAAATATGGGTTAATATCGATATAATATCGGCTGCCAAATTAACACGATTTCTACCTAAAACAAAAGAGTTGAAGAATTTTCCCGATACATTGGAACAACTCACAAGTTAATAAAGAACTCATGATGGAATACACGTTAATGATCATTAGAGCGTCACAGAATTGACTCAAAAAGTCATCATTCAAATACACTAGATGAGTAATTAATAAATAGATTGCTTCAAGACATTGTACAGACTCCTCGTTCAATTCTGAGACATTTTGAAGATTATCGACGATCGGCGAGAAAGACGACGAACTGGAAGATTCACTATTTCGAACACGAAATATCAATTTCGAAGCATATACAAGATTTGGAATTAATTTCACTTCAAGATAAACCTACAATAGAGAAAAAATCGAAAATTATTATTCCCAAAAACTAGATAACTCACTTTTTCAATTTGTTGTAGAGTTTGTTTAGAAATATTCTCAATAACAAATGGTAATGAAAATAATTTAGCGACATGATTCAATACTTTTGGTGTTGAATTCGAATTTCTCAATGGCGATATTAGAATATTTATCAGATTACGTTGTGTCAATGTTGTCATTTCACCGTTAATCAGTTCTTCCATTGATTTTTGTAAAAATACTATCCATTCATCTGTTTCAATCGGTTGATGTTCCTCAATAAAATTGAATTTCACTTGAAATTATAGAAATTTATTATTTTTTTCGGATTATAATTGAAATTATTCACGAGATATTGGTGAAATTTCCTCAATCTTTTTATGTTCCTGCTGTTCATCTTGACTTTCTAAAGACATGCGTTCAATTTTCTCTTGAAGATTAGTGTTATCCGGTTCTTTTTTATCAATTGTTTCGGGAAGCATCACAAGTGGCGATCTATGAACACGAATTCATTAATTTTGGAAAACTTCAGGATTCCTATCTACCTATTCACGAATTTATTCGAAACATGGTCTTTTTTTTGTTGTTCTTTAATTTGTAGTGTATTTTCTGACAGGACTCTAGTTAAAGGCATTGTTGTATTGTTCTGTAATATCAATAAATGTCCATCGATGAATGGATGTTTCAAAATATCCATCCATTGTAGTCGTTTAGCCGGATTCTTCTGCAATAAGCCTTTCAAAAATGTTATACAACTATTCGATATGAATGTCGGCCATTGTATTTGTTCATATTTAATTAAACGTATCAATCTCAATATTGATGTTGTACAAAATGGTGGTTCACCAACTAACAACTCGTAAATAATACAACCCAACGACCATAAATCAGCATTATGATCATATGGCTGTTCTTCAATCAATTCCGGTGCCATATATAATGGGGTACCTTTAACTGATGTTAATACATGTGTTCCAGTACTCATATTACGTGCAAAACCGAAATCACATAATTTCGCACGATTTTCCGAATCTATCAGAATATTTTGCGGCTTCAAATCACTACAATCAAACATATTCGAATAATAATTCGATATAATGAAGCACGAATTACCGATGTAGAACACGATGCGAATGCAAATAATAAAGAGCAGAAACTAAATCCCAAACGATCGGTTGTACTCTTTCTTCTGATAGAAAACCCTCTTTACCTAAAACGGTATTAAGGGCTTTATGTGCAAATTCTGTTATAACAACAATCTAAAATCGTATCTATTAATAAAAACACTCGATAAATAAGAAAAACTACTTCGTTGTCAGTCTCAAAAGAGTCCATCATTTTTATAATATTGGGATGATCCAGTCGACGTTGTATTTCACATTCTCGACGTAATCCTTTGATTTCTCTAGGAGACCGCCCTCTCTGCTCAACAATAACGAAATAATTGATCGGAAAATTGGGGAAATTAATACAAACTTTACCGTACAGATCACTTTCAATGCAACAAATTTCGAATTCGACAAAACTTTAGCCTTGTAGACCCGACCAAAAGAGCCCTCGCCTAACGGCTCAAGCACCTCGTACTTATTCATTTTCTCATAATAATTCGTTATTCAAAATACGATATTTTCCATATCAAGAATATAAACAAAAACAACTAACATAACCTCACATTATCAAATATCGAAAACTATTCGATCAAAGTCAGAGTTAGAGATGAGAGTTGATTCGATTTAACGAGTACCAAACTAAAGAAGATAAAAGTCACTAAATTCTTTTATTTGTGTGCGCGCTATTTAAAATTGGCGGTAAACGCCATTTGCATATTGCTTGGAGATTTTTGGGATAATAAACTGAATTTGTGATAAAATTTTATTTGAGATTACGCCGATTTGAAAGGATAGTCTGGATGTTCGGGTATCCTGCAATAAGAAATAATTAAATTAATTAAACGAAGAATTAGCAAGTAATTTTACCCCTTGATCGTTGATAAATCGAGGATTCTTCCTTTCTCGCCAATATCAATTCTCGACAGAGCCCCCATATCGTCATCATTGATTTCGAAATCATAAATTCCGAAATTCTCTTCAATACGTGCCGGCGTTACACTTTTCGGAATCACAACAATATTACATTGTAATAAAAAACGTAACGCAATTTGTGCTGGAGTTTTCGAGTATTTTCCCGCTAATTCCCCAACTAGTTGATTATCCAAAACATTTGGCAGTTGTTTCTGTCGATTAACAGTCGATTTGGGTAATTTATTGAAGCCAGGTGAGCCTAATGGCGAATAGGCAGTTACACTAATACCGTTTTTGTGGCAAAAATCGACCAAATTTTTCTGCTGCAAACAGAGATGCAGTTCGACTTGTAAATTAGCTGGCTTAATTCGAGCCGATTTCAGTATACGAGATATTTGTGCTTTATTGAAATTCGATAAACCGATCAATTTTGTACGGCCACCAATGACTTGGTCTTCCATTTTCTACAAGAAAATCCATAATTGGACTATAATCGATTAAGAAAAAACAACGAAAATTATACCCTCCAAACGGCCTCATGGTCGGTGGGTCCTTCAAGATCCATATCTCCATGTTCGTTAACAGCCGGCTTAAGTAGTTCTTCGTTCAGTTTACTTCCGACTGGGAAATGGATTAGATATAAATCGACATAATCTAATTGTAGATTTTCTAGGGATTTTTCGATGAACATTTCAACACGATCCGGATGGACTCCGATCATTGATAATT
>JAZBGZ010000321.1:25478-37982 GCA_037414795.1 Stenodera caucasica | reverse complement strand
TGATCCAACTCACTATTTCTATATAATTTACATGATTTCGAGAAGGTCCAATTTCCTATTGCATTGAATATCGGCCCTTTGATTATTCCATCGTTGACTGTTTGTGATGTTTATAAGTTCCGATAACATGGTCCAATTGATTTTGAAATAACAATAAAGAATAAAGTTTAATTTACATTAATTAAATTTATATTTATAGTGGGAATTGGGGCAATTTTTGTCCTAAATGGTTTAATTAGGATTTGAGAGCTTTTTTTTTCGAGAACGTAATTGATCCAATGTGGCAAAGTTGTAAGTAGTTTTAAGTTGATTTTATGGCTTCTAATTATCCTTTTGGGTTGTAATAGGAATAAAGTTTAAATTCCAGGCTTCTTTGCAACCTTTCAAGTTATGTTGGAAATAGGTATTAATCATTATTGATTTATTGAAAATAAACTAATGTTCTATTGGAAATATTGAAGAATTTCCCATGATCAATCCTTAAAATTTTTGTTAGAATCGAATTAAAGAAATGAAAAATTATAAAACTTCAAATTATATTTGGAGTATTGTTTCAATGATTACGTCAAATCAATTTTGTGAAATTATTACCAATGATTATCGATTTTCATTCAATAATTCTTATAAATTTGTACAAACAAACCCTATTGATTTATCCTGACTGAAATATAATTGAATTGGAATCAAATAAATATTAGCTTATTCATATTTGAATTTTTCCAATTATTGAATCGAATTATCTATATTTTTTTGATTCATCATCAATTGTTTCCATTATTTGAAAAACTAATTTAATTAATTAGAGAAGCCTCAAGTTCTACAACAGGTAAGCTGTTAATTTAATAAAAGCTTGTCGTACTTAAATGGGCTAATTTCATTGTAAAATTATAAGACAATAGAAACGTCATTTCTTATAATTCAATTCATCATCAATTTTACACAATCCATCTTTAATATTCCGAATAAGCTATAATCTCTATCTCTAGTTTTTTCTGTGAATCTATCGTATACAGAATTATGGGAAATTCGTTAATGTAGATGTACTTCATCAAAGAAAACTGCTATTTTTTTTTATTTAAAAGTTGTTTTAACGTAGATAGAAACGAGTTGTTCTTATTTTGATGGAAATTTAGCGTTTCTGTTGGATTTTACAAGGGCTATATTTGCAATTACGTGTTCGATAATTGTTTTGTTCTTGTCAGTTGGAATTAAAAAGGCCAAAATTATCCATTTAGTCATTTAACCAAGCGTTAACGTTTACATTGTTATTGAAACAAGCCGATTGAGTATTGATTAACAAATTTAATTCAACGAATAACTCAATTCTAAGTTAATTCATACTTCGAATCGGCAATATATTGTGATTTAATCATATAATGATTTATTTATCATTCGACAATTAGTGAAGTGTTGGTTGCTATAAATATTCTAAAGATTCGGCTTATTAAATATTTATTTTATTGACAATAATCGATGATTTTATTCCTAATTTACTATCAATATTTGTGCTTGAATTCTGTTTTATAATGAAAGAGGGACACAATTCGATTATTATCGATTCTTTTATTTTGTGATTTCCGTGACTTTTCATTCATGTTCAACATCAGACAAGATAACTAATCGCATGTTTTCCCACTGACGGTTCAAATAGCGATTTATTATCGGTTTGCCAACCGTTGTAAATAAAATACTGCAATTCCGGTTATATTGAGGTAAAATGAAAAATTTCATAAAATATTAATCATTATTTTCATTTGGAAATTGATGAAAATATTGTAAAGTATTGGCGAGATTCGCCCGGCGCCTCCACCATTTTTACAACAACTCTCATATAATTTAGAATAGCGTTATTTATGGTTGTAATATTTATATTTTTTGATGGAATTTCGCAAAATTTTGCATTTTCGTCATGAAATTTCCAACGTTTCGATATATTTGTCGAAAATTTGATATTTTAGTTATTAACTTTGCGTCAAAAGCAACATCATTAACAGTTTGATTTTGATCAAGTGCTTAGTTTGTTTATTGTTAGGTTGACACGAATAACACATGAGGAGTTTCGATATAGTTTCGTACAATATATGAGTGTAATTCCTGCAAGTAAATTCGAAAAAATACAGCAACTCGTCAAAAGAAATATCGATAATTCATGACTTTTCAACCTATTTCACTTGTATTCCAGTTTCAGAACCCCAAATCTGTCTGTTTTAATCGAAAATGTTACCAAATATCCATCGGAAAACATTCATCATCAATAAATTGAGAATTTATGTATAGAGGAATCGACCTCAATCATGAAACTTTGTTGTGTTAGTTATAGGGATGGTTGTGATATAAAAATAGCTATTATATTGAGACTTAGGGAAGATCGTTTGTTCAAGATAAACTTTCCAATGACATGTTTTCTATAATCTAAATCTCGGTCAAATGTGACGTGTACGGATCCACCATTTTCACAATTGAACAAATACACGAAATTTCGCTGAATCGTTATGCAGAAATATTGATTTAAATCCATTAACAAGAATTTATGCGACGATCCCATCTTCCATTAAACAATACGTTATTGTTTGTTGGCGACACAGTTCGGTGCGATAACAATCAGACTTAACAAATGAGCAATAGGAGTAATACGAAGATAGATAGCCGAATGAAATAGATGATAGAACGAGAGAGAATATTACGAAAGTTTTCATCGCTCCTTTACCAATCAGCTTATCCCAATATCCCAATGTGTTTTTGTTTCACATCAATATAATTTTTGTTTTATTATTTATCGATTTATTTTTTGTTTGGCAATGAAAAAACTTGGGGTTTTCGTGTACAAGAAAATTTCCCCGTTAATTAATTCACAATAGACTCTGTAGAATTTAATAGACAATTATCCGATTATGCGTTTAAACAATAATTACCCCTTGTCGAGTTTTAAAAGGTATCATCTAATGTAGATTATAGCAAAATTTAATTTCCTGCTTTTGTAAACAACAGATAACTGATATTGTGGATATAATTTGAAAACTTTATTAACACAACAGATTTTCTAATGAAAATTCCAGTTACCACAAGAATAGTGAATTCAATTGGATTTTGATTGAAAAGATTCTTTCATTTCTATAAATTTCGTCTTTAATCATCCGGTTTTCACATGAATTTTCAATGATTTTATTATAATAGTTCCGTTTATTATTATTTTGTTTTAATTTGGAGGCGGCTTTAATTAATTAAAAAAATAATTATTTATAGAATTTCAGATTCTATTTATTGTGGTTATACTCGAGAGATGGCGCAACTAAAATTGTATCCTGTGAACGTTGTCCTTTCAATATCAACTAGATGACAGCACGTGCCACATAAATTATTTAATTTTTTTTTTGAAAAAGGACATTGAACAAAATATTCATAAACTTCAACTATCCTAATTATAAATCCTCGTATTTTCGGATTAAATATAAATAATTCACAAATAATCGATGATTGAATTCAAAATAGTTGAAGGATCAATTGAATTTGAATGAATTAATTATAGAGTTTGATTTTATGATAAATCCGATTTCTTCTTCATTTTGACTAATTGACGTTTCAGTATCTTTGGATGCCGTCATTGTTTACGTATCGATTTCGTTATGGACGCAAGCGCCTCTTTATATATGATTCTCTCTTGATTTCAAACATCTACACGTATTCTAATATAATGGAAACGTGTAGAACAAAAAAATATAAATATACAAGACAGGAATAAATAATTGTCCTTATTCATCTTTGTCATCTCTTAGTTTTGAAGCATAAATTCAAGGCTAATATAGAACAGCAGTTCTCAAACTGTTGGACTTTTCAAAAGTTCTCATCAATTCAAATTTTTGTCCTCAATCAAAATTTATAATTTCGAATAGGTGCATAATCGATTTTTGTTAACGAAATTTTCCATTTTCCTACAATAGTTTGATGATCCAATAACCGATTTTCAATTTTTCGATAGAATTTCCATTTAACATCAATGTCAGTTGAGTTTTCTTGGTTTTCAACTGATATTGAATTTCTTAATATATGGAAATGTTCGAGGTTGGCTTCTTTATCAGAAGTTTCATTTTATAATCTCTCGAATCAAATTTCAATATTTGTTTGAAAATTTCCAATCAAATATAAGAATATTGAATTTTTCAACACGTTCTCAATCTTTCCAACATAATCTAGACTTTCTCCAATAATTCACGCCTTATTTATGACAAATATTAGTTTGATTGATTATTTTTCGTAGTAAAATTCTAATATTCTAATAATTTGATGACCATCGAAAATCAAGTTTATTTTCAATTGAATTCGATTTAATGTTGATTCAATGAACCGAAACAAAAACATTAAATAAAAACGAAATAAACATTACTTTTAGTAATAAATTAATTTAATGTTGTATTTACAAAATATAATTTTCCTCGGTTCAAATAGAAAAACTGGTACTTCACTAGAATTAATGTGAATTCGTTGAAAACTAATTTATAAATGTCGAGAGTTTGTTGGTAAAAATGTCGTGAAAGGTTTTTTCCGTTTTCGTTTTTATACTTTTCAGCTAATGTCGAAAATTGGAAAATCGTCCAAACCTCATAATAAAGAATCGGTCGAGTTTAATTTGTTGAATTGTGATTAAGTCACGAAATTCTCGTTTAAGTGAATTTATTTAAATCTCATCTCAACAACTTGAAATTATTTTAAGAAAACAAATCATTATTATATTTTGTTATATGCGATTCTTGTTCTCATCCCCTAAATTCTTTATTGCTTCAACTATTTCGACTATTTTTCGTGTTGTAAATTTTTGTAGTTTTATTGGAATTTCAATAAATTCTTGTATTTTGTACTTGGAAGCGATGGCACTGTTATCACGTGTATCATTTTTTTATTTCAACCAGAAAATAATAGGAATTATCTAGCACGCCAATGAGATCTAATCACGCGAATTTCTACTTATAGATTTTCAATTGTTATTATTATTTTTATGCAATATAACAACTGTTATAATTTTTTTTTTATTATTTTATGCCGAAACCTCTCAACAGGTGAAAGAAAATTCATCCCTTAAATTATTTTATAGTTTTCGTTTTCAACGTTTTACTATTAAATTCAAATGAAATTACATCTCCAATTTTCAATCCAATTACCTCATTTACATAATAAAATAGAATCGATTATTTCTTTTGTTATTGGAACTTTCTATTATAAATTGGAATAATTTCTGTTAGATGATGTTGATTAAAATTGTAGGCTCTCGAATTAATTTTTTATGTGGCTGAAATATTTGAATGGTTCGAAAATTTTCATTCTTATCAGTAATGATGACAACATTTATGGGATATTTCTACATTATTTTTTATTTAAATCGATTTTCATTCATTATCATTATCATCATCATCATCATGTCAATAAGATAACGTAATTATATTTCGAACGGTATGGTGTTTGATTCAATTTTCTTGGAGCAATTTTACTAATATTAAGATGTCGTATTCTATTCAACAATCGCCTTCATCCCTTACTAGACGAGACTGGGACGATAACAGAATAGGGTCGATTTATGGGATCAAGGCTAGATTTGAATTAAACACGAATACCAAATGTCTTCGTTAAGTTTAATTTGATACAATGCCGGATGGTTCCCTAGCGAAATATGTCTTTTGAGAATTACAAAAAAAAAAACACATCCCTTCGTCTTGTTTCATTATAATACGACAGTCTAAAGTTTTCATTCTAGAAAACCTGTTTATATTGTGGTAAATTTATGAATTGAAACTACCCTCAACTCGAAATGGTCCCGGTTTCTGCACTATCATAAAGAAAATGAATGATCTTTGTACAATAACTATTTTCTTTTAATCCACAATTTAAATGAAATCGCGTGAAAGTTTTTATTGTTATTGAAAAAAATTCTATATTCTGTTGGATTTTTGTCGAAATGGTGATAAATCTTGGAATCGATTAGTATTTTCTTTATAAAATTATAATTAATCGTGAATTTTCTATTGATCGGTCTCAGTTTCAATCGATGATTGTTGAAAAATTCAAGAAACTTTACCAGGAAATCGAAAACGATCGCTAAATCAATAAAATATTCATAACTGGGATCAGATAGAGGACAAAAATTATATCTCAATTAACCATGTAGGAGACTTTTTCACTAGCCATCATTTCTCGTTGCTAAAGAGCGCATGTAATCATCCGATATAAAGGTAATTGTAATATTAAAAATTATGGTTAGTGAAAAAGTATTGCGCTCCTTAATTACGGCAGAAAAGATGGCTAACGACAAAGTAAATGTTGCTTTGTAACGGCAGGAAACAATGGCTAGCGAAAAAGTATCGTGTTCCTCAGCAACGGGAGTAGATTGTTTCATCTTGAAGGTTATTCAGTTATTCTCGCTTATAAAAGTTTCATTTCGAAAACTGAAATAATAGAAATTCGGGATTTTGTGAAATTTATGGCATATTCAAATATGAGGGTACCCACTTTATTAATTTTATTTATAGATGTTCTTGGAAATAATTTCGTAAATTTTGGCTTTATTTAAACTATAATTCTGAACAGACCTTGATCCCCATTCGTATCTCTATTCAAATCCATATAAAGCCAAATTGTTAGGTTATGTTAATGAGGAAAAATTTACAAATTTCGTCATCAATTATTCGTTTTTTTCAAGTATTAATTATTTTCCATTGAAACATCTGTCGATGAAGGCAGATGTTTTATTTTAATTCGTAATAAATTTCGGTATAATTTTCTCAATTGTTCTTCTATTCTATTTGGCTTAAACCATTCCAAATAGGGCACATATATATATATTACGAAATATTTCAGCTTTGAGAAATATCTCAAGGGAAACATTAACAGTTCAAAGACGTATACATAAAAAATAAACTGAAATTGGAATATCTACGCAAATATTACTGAAACATTACCGCCGAATCGTTGATGAAAAGAAAATGGTGACAATTCTATTTGAAATTTTAATCCAACTTTAAATTAGATGAAATTAAAATATTCTATTCTTGATGTAACGAAATAGGATTTCCCGCGTTGATCGTGACCAATCATCTATTGAGTATCTTGATTGATTCTAAAATAAATCTATAGATGGTGTTGTTACTTTATGATGTCTTAACGATAATTATGATTTTGATTGAAGTAATTTTGTTGATTCTAAAATTTCATTCGTCAATAAGACGCAATTTTAATGTATTTATTTCATTTATAGCGTGTAAATATAGAAATTGTGGAATGGTGGTCTGTCTGGTTGAAATTTTTTTCTTCTATTTTTCAAAGAACGTCTGCATCTCCTCCACCGTCTAGTGCAGAAATGGCGTTTAATTATTCACAGTTCGCTTCAATTATTCTAAGAAATAACTAATAGAACAATCATTATTATTATTATTATAATTCGCATTTGCTGAATTAATCAATAATTAATAAAAGATTAATTAGTTTGATTGATGTGTGTATTTTTGGTAGCACCTTGAACACGGTCCGGACCAAGGGGGAAACCGGTGGGAGTACATTGATAATGACCTTGAACCACCAGGCCAACCGTCGGAGACGATCTCTTTGTTTACAACAAATTTTCTAAATGTAAAACGATTCTCAATTATTGTCGATCAATTACGATTTTATTGTAGGGCGAAACAATAAGAATGTCGATCGATTTTGTTATTTTTTTTTTTTTTAATTTGATTATATTGGGTTTATTTTCGGAAATCGTTGACGAAAAAATTACGGAACGAAGAGAGAAATATCTCTAGTAAGGGATGGTAGAATAGTCAGCCGTCGGGCGAGCAACACGAACCATGTGGTGGGTCGGCAGGCAGGCAGGCAGAAGGGCTGACTGAAGTTCTATAGTAAAGCACAGCTGCACAGCCAGTCGTTTTATAACCGTTGTTCAGGGTGAGCTTACTGTTTATATTATAAAAAGCTCATTCTCTTTGTTAGTATTTATATAAATTTTGTGTCTATATGTGTGTGATTTATATCAATTATCATTGAATTTTCATTTTAATTATCATTTGAAATATAATTATGCTATTTGAAAGCCCACCACCGGGTTCACAATTATTTCCAACATACAATTTACCACCCCCGATTCTACCGCTCGCACCGCCTCCAGTTAGGTAAGCTTATCGCCGTACAATTATTATTATTATTATCATCATCATTATTATCATCGAAATTTGTGCATGATTCTCTAGCGGTAATCGCTTCAATTATTTATTTTAATTTAGACAATGAAATATTGATAGTCGTCGATGAATCATAACAAAACGCAAAACCCCCTATTCGTTTCTATATTACAAATCGAAAAGTTCCCCCCTGTATATATATAGTTGTTTTAGGCCGTTTGTACAGACTGTACCTAGACCGTTACGAACGTCTGAAAACCAGCATCTTTGATATTATTGCAATACCACGTGATAAAGGTATTTATATACATATAGGTAGGTAAAAAAAAGGTACACTTTTTTCTACCTGTCCATTATTTGAACACGGTGGGTTTCTCTATTTGAGGTGTTTAAAATTTCGTCTCGAAAACCCTATTCTGAAATTAAACAAACATCCCAAGAAGGTATCCAAGAGAAGTAATGTTAACGTATAAATAAAACCCAATTTCCACAGAACATCAAGACTTATAATAATGACTCAAGATTATTTCCCACAATTCCATGATTTTTACACTAATGAGAAAATGAGCGTATAAACTTTCTTTTATTTGAGATATTACAATTTGGACGTTAACGTTTCAACTGCGGAAACTCCATCTTGATTCTATACTTTATATTAGAATGAATTCATAAATTAATTGATGGATTATCAAATTTTCCGACAATCAATGATAAGAGCTGAATTTGGAATTGGGGAAAATATTTCGTAAACTATCGGGGGTTCGAAGTGTTATTTTCACTATTCAAATTGCTCAATAATAAGAAAGACAATGACGAATTTAATGAGATCGTTTTCGTTTTTGTGATTAGTCGTTGATTCGATTTGATGAAATTCATTGAAATTTCTCATCCACGAATTTTGTTGTTGTTGTTGTCGTTTATACAGTGTGAAATAAAAATAACGGATGTCAAAATCAAGATTTTTTCCAGAATCCAGATATCGAATTTATATCCGTTAATTTTGCTTCACACTGTATAATGTTGTTGAAATTTTATGAATAATTGAAAATTTTCTAATGGAACATGGTTAATTATGTGCACAAAGAAATATAGAACAAAAAGGCAAAGCTTTATGAAGTGTATCATAATCTATGCATCATTAATTCCATTTTAAAAGCAACATAATCACAAAATATCAAAATAATAATAAACTAGAGACAAAATAATAATAATTAAACGTGTTTTAACTGAAATAATCGAATGTTCCAAATTATTCTTTGGAAAATATCAGAAATTAGAAGATTTTGATCATAGTGGATATTGATAATCTGCTGAATAATCCCATCTCTATTGTAATTTAAATCATTTTCAATTTAGAGGGTATTTGGAGGTCGTGATTATAAACAAAGGGTCTTTCGTTTCTGGACAATCTTCGACTTATTCTGTAGCCCTTTTTCGCCGCATCTCTTTAATGTTATAAAAAAATCAAAATATTTATACCGATAAAAAATTTGAAACTTTCACCCTATTTTTCTAAAAAAACATGCATCTCCATCTATAATCGAGTCATGCAAATGATACTACGAAATTAATTATAGGGGTTGTAGAAAATTCTGGCTTTACGTACAGAAATATTCTCTAAGGAACTATTAATTTTTTTTCTAATATATCTAAATAAAAATTTCTATATTTATCGACAAAATTGATTATTTATACAAATAATTTAATCGAAAATGGACAATTTGTTTAACTTTAGTTTTTGCAAGTGTAGATGCGTTTAGTTGTAGTTATGTAGTCAATTTTCTGTCTTATTATTTATTTTATTATCGATTTATTTATTTCGAATTGAATAAATAAATTTACATTTATATTAACAACTAAGATTTTCCTTCAACAATTTTTTTTTATGTATGGGATTTGGACGTAAGATTTGGGTTTGTTATCGGGTTATTTTGACTATTTTGGGTAAATTTTATAAATAACAAAATCCAACTTTTATGGCCGATACCTGTACAAAATAACATAGTAGAAGCTCTAAATTATCTATAGAATTTTATGTGTAGATATCGAATTGTATAGCAACGTTGTTTGTTTAATTTTTTTTTTCAATTATTTTTATAATTAACAAATCCAATTAATTAATTACATGAATTAAATTCGAATTTATTGATAAATAGAACCAATTCTGTAGTTATTTATTATCAAAAAAAAATCATCTAGATGTTTAAACTGTATCGAGTTTTATTAGTTAGAAATTGTTTAATTTTATGTAAAACTCGATAAAGTTCAACTTTATATACTTAGTTTAATTGTAGCCTTTCAATTCAATTGTATAATAATTTTTGTTTTTTTAGGTAATTTGGCCAATGTTCTTGAAATAACACATAATTTAATTTTCGTAGCTTTAACAGTCTTTTCCGGAATATTTCATTATTTTGATTTTATTCCAATTATTATATCGTTCAATTAGCGATTTCTAGAAAGGACTGTACTGATATAAAATTGAGCCCTTTTTTGTGTAAATTTAACATATTTCCATTTATTTTCAATTAAACTAAATTTTAGTATTGATTTGTTCAATTTATTAGTTTTTACTTGTTTATTATGATGATTATTTTGAGAAAAAATTTAGACACGGAACTTATGTAGAAATTCATCTATACCACTTCTGACTGCATCACTAATCCAGCTTGTCGTAGAATGTTGCACGATTTGAATAAAAAAATCGCCAATTAAGAACAAATAACAAATTTTAAATTAAAACACGAAAAAAAAAGTACAATTAAATTTGATTTTTTTTTCAAATTCAAGTGTCGCAGATCTACCCAGTTTGTTGCCACAATTACAACGATTTTCAAGAAAATGGTACTACGAAAAAAAGAAAATCACCATCAACGTCACAGATGAAGGTAAAATGTAAAATAGAGAGGAAAATATGAAGTCTTCGAATAATCAACATTATTAGAAATACAAAAAGGAGAGAAATTCTAGCTATAGTAGATTATTAGAGTGGTGCGGAAATTTAACCTTTTCAATAATAGAATTTAGGTTGTTTTTTTTCTTTATTAAATCAATTGATTATGATTTAAAGGTTGTTGTACTTTTGTAAAATATTTTCTTAAAATAGCCTATTTTTTTGTGTCTTAATTATTGTAATTAACATACGACAACCGAATATTAGCGAAATTTCCAATATTGTCTAACATTAGATGCATGTATTTTATAGATTTTAATAATTATCGATTAATTTCTCGATATTGTATAAAATTTGTAGATACACATTTTTGTTTCAATTATTACGCACTTCTTTCCTCGGTGAATTGCTAAAATTCTAATTAATAACGCAGACGTGACTGGATTTTATTCCATTGTAATTAAATAAAGCAAAAAAAAGAGCTGCGTAATTTTTATTATTATTATTTTTTGTTTTAATTATCACAGCTTTTCATTTAAATGTCTTTTGTAATTAATTGTCCAAACAAACATGTAAAATTGTAGTTTTAGTCTTTTAGTGGAGTTATTCCAAGATTTATTGTCTTCATCTAAAAATCCATCGATTCGATTTATGTACAGTGTTTCCCAAACTTTTAGTAGAAATGTTGAAATAATAATAAGAAATCGGCAATTCAGCACCCCAAATGGGTGTTTTTATCTCACATTCGTAATGAATTATTCGTGAAATTTCCATCTTGAACGAAAAAGTGGAATTTGTTATAATTTATACCACGTTTTAGTGATCGTATTCAACTATAATTCCAACCCTCGACCGAATCCCCATCCCAAATGGTACCAATCAATCTTAATAGCATTATAGCGATCTGAATCGATACATTATAGCAAATGTCAGAAAATATTTCACACCAGTGGTACTCAACTATGTTAGCTATTAGTCATAATTTCGAAAATGGCTCCACAATTTCTAGAATAAGATCTAACATTCAATGATTTCCCTCCAATTTAGAAATTTGTGGAACCACTGGACCATTGAAATTCCTAATAGGGACTAATTTATTATTTCGCACAATTCTACAATAGTTTGGATATAAAACTAATGTTGACATTTAATTTTTCTAGGTAAAATGTTAGTCAAACAAAAATCAATGTATTTCCCCCCCAATTCGCATAAATCGCATTGTTTACCTCGCATCTACACATCATTTCACTTGCCCAAAAAGAAATTTGTACTTATTTGAATGTACGGCCGTTAGATGGCGTTAGATCGTAGCGTCGCCGTCGTCGCGACGCTCAAAGCGCTGCTAGTGGTATAAATGCCAACTAACATGGTCCAGTGCTTATCGACCGCTTTGTCACTCCCTCGTATTCGCAACAATGAAATTTTCAGTAATACTTATGTTGGAATTGTTTTTTT
>JAZBGZ010000321.1:11073-25427 GCA_037414795.1 Stenodera caucasica | reverse complement strand
TTTATTCCACACAATTTTTTACATTAATATAAAAGGGTGCATTATGAAAAGAATTACTAATCACTACAACTATACATGGAAAGCACGGATCGATTGTTTTGATTTCTTTATTTCTAAAGCTCTAGATTAGGTGCAAAGATTGTGCAAACAAAGGGCTATCTTTGTTGTTGGAAAATAATAATAATTAGAATAGTTCTACTGTAATTTCGATTGGATTCTAGTCTAAATTGCACATTAAACATCAATTAGAAAGTGAAGTGATTTGGATTGAAACAAAAATAATGGGGGTTGAAATGATAACATAAAAAACTAAGCTAACAAGTGTCTACATTTATTTGTCTACAAGGCTAGATTCGTGCCAGCACCATCATGATAACAATAAAATCAGTACATGTGCTAATCGTTGATAAGTTGATGATTTTTATAATAATTGCACCAAATTTTGGTCTTCTTATCAATCGTGAGGGGAAAAGCACTAACATCCACAATATTCTTCTTTATCAATTCGTGTTGTTTATCAATAATTTTGTCCGGTTTCTTTCAATTGATGATGTTGATCTGAAGTCCAGCAATGGTCATGTCCCGAAGCAGCAGTATCTTTTATAAATAGTACTGCTGTGACAGGACAATATCACAGTCGGACTTTGAAAATTATTGTTTAAATTGATTGATTGATTTTTATTTAAAATTAATAATAATGATCAATTTGATTTTGATATATATGTAGTTTTGAGTAAGATGGTAAACGGCGATTCGCGACACGAACACTGACTGAATTGAGGGGAGATGATCAACCCCTCGCTCAATCGCCACCATGGTAACCGGCCTGCGCCGCCGCCAAAGCCGCGCCCCACATCACTAATGTATACACGTGCATAGAGGGTTGGGTATTGATCGATAAAGGGATATTACATTTCTGCGCCGGCTACTCCACACATTCTCTTTTACTCTCTACTACTTCATCCCCCACAACACACCCCTATTCCCCACATACAACACTAGTAAAGGTTATAAACTATCCTTCTCTATTTGGATGTATCGGAGCTCTATTTAGATAACCGACAAGAAAATATAGGCCACTTATCAAAATGATGCTATAATCGGAAAATATTGTTGATTTTTTTTTCGTTCTGTTTTTCTGTTTAGCTCGGCAATGGGCGAAGGTAATGGATTGATCGAGCATGATCTGCATGGTACTTTAGTACCGATGAATGGTAGCCATTCGAGTTCGTCAGGTCGCAGTACACCAAACAATTCAAACGATCCAGCACCAGGCAAATTATTCGTAGGTGGTTTAAGTTGGCAAACATCTAGCGAAAAATTACGAGAATATTTCGGCATGTTCGGCAATGTGACCGATGTTCTAATCATGAAAGATCCAGTGACACAGGTATTGCTCAATTTGTAAATTATCAAGTCAAACTTCTTCAACAACGTAAAGAAACCCCAACAATTTCTCATTACATCAGCTAATCAAAGGTGCTGTACTCAGATTGTCTGTTGTCTAGCAACAGATCACTAGGCTGTAATCAGAGCATAGCACCTTTGATCTGATTGCTGAAATTGTTCTATTTTTCCTGATATCAAATTCTACATATTACCCGTCCTGCGTAAATATCAGGAGAAATTAACCTCATTTTTCAGTGAATCAAAGATTATTTTCTGTTGCCTAGCAACGATTACTAGGTTGCTAAGGTGCAGAATAGAAGCCATTTGTAATCAGAGCATAGCACTTTTGATCAACTAATTTGATGGAACTTCAGTTTTGAAATTGCTGCATTCTTCCAAATATCCGTTTCCGGATACAGGCATCAAAAAGAAATTACAGCAATTCTAACATTGAAGCATCAGTAATAACATTTTTATTGTTGGTTATTTTCTGTTGCCTAGCAACCAATCATTGGGTGCTAAGGAACAGGATAAAAGCATCGGAGTATAGCACTCTAGATTGATTAATTTGAAGAGAATTTTGCTCCAATTTCGAAATTGCTTGGCCATTTGGTCCAGATAGTTTGTATTTTTCCAGTTTTAATTTTTGGTTTGTTTCTATAGAGGAGTCGAGGCTTCGGATTCATCACTTTCTCTGAGCCTTCCAGTGTGGATAATGTTCTAAAAGTGCCTATCCATACATTAGATGGTAAGAAGATCGATCCGAAACATGCAACACCGAAAAATCGCCCGAAACAACCGAATAAAACGAAAAAAATCTTCGTCGGTGGTGTCAGTCAAGATACATCAGCTGATGAAGTTAAAGCATATTTCAGTCAATTTGGTAAAGTTGAAGAAACGGTAATGTTAATGGACCAACAAACAAAACGACATCGTGGCTTCGGTTTTGTAACATTCGAAAATGAGGATGTTGTCGATCGTGTCTGTGAAATTCATTTTCATACAATCAAAAATAAAAAAGTCGAATGTAAAAAGGCCCAACCGAAAGAGGCCGTACAGGCTAGTGCCCAATTATTGGGTAAACGTTTGATGTTGAGCGGTTTGGGTATGCGTATGGCGACGCCGGCAGCCGCAGCAGCCGGTGCAATTGCTGCTGCCGCTTCAAATCCATTGGCCGTGGTCCAAGCTCAGGCTCATGTGCAGGCGGCAGCGGCGGCGGCTGCTGCCCAAGCCCAATCGGCAGCTGTTGCCAGTTATGGGAAATTGTTCGGAGCTTATCCACCGTTGGCCAGTTATCGGTATTCACCTTATCCGTTGCCGGCTGGCGTTGGGGCCGCTGCTAATGGACAACCGACGCCGGGGTCTGCTGCGGCTGCACCAGCACTAGCACCGCCAGTCGCCGCCAGTCCTTATCAAGGCTATAATTTGACAAATGTCGACATGTCGAGCTTTCAAGGCGTCGATTGGGGCTCCATGTACGGCGTAGGCATGTATGTCTGAATAACTACAAGAACAATAATTTATTGCTCACATTTTTCTTTCGTTTTTGGTTCCACTACATTTATTTCTTCTAAATAAGTGTTTTATTATTGTGAGGCTGCTATTAGCCTAATTGGACTTCCAGAAACAAAAAAATTATTAAATAAAATAAAATAAAAAACGAAACATTTCCAATTGTCAATGGCGGCGTTCTGTGCCTATTTTGACCCTATGGTTTTTGATATTAACAAAAAAAATAACTCATGTACATAAATTAGAAAATCTACTGCATGATGCTATGAGCAGTTTGACAATAGCGTCATATCATCTTTGTTTTCGCATCAATTCAACAGAATTGATCCCAAACTTCAATACTTAAATCCACAGTTTGGAGTTAATTCTAGGTTATATCCTGCTCATTTAGCATTAAGCAATAACTCGCAATAATCAGTATTAAAATTTTAAAAGAAAAATCACTTAAAATACTTAAAATTAATGGCAATAATTCGAAATTTAATTTATAATTATACCCGATCATCATAATCAACAGTTAGGTTGTGTTTTAATTGTACTTAAAAAAAAAAATTTTTAATAATAATACTTAGGTTATGTTTAATTTATTTTAGAATTCCTCGACTGAACGGCGATATTTATAATTTATTTAAAACAAAAAACTAAAAACTAAAAAAATGATTTGTTTCGTTATTTATTATTATATCCGTACTTGATTGATAGATCTCATTGATTGATAGAATTTTTTTTTTTTGTATTGTCATATTTGAACGAGCCAAAAATCATTTATGATTTGGACGAATTTTTCCCCACAATGATAGTGCAGCTACGCCATAATTTGCCAAAAGAGTTGGTCGGTGGCTTCCATCATCTACTATAATAATAATTTCTAGTCAGGGCTACAATATCGGCCTGATTTATCTCCAATTGATTTTCCATCTTTAACACAAACAATTGTTGTTTTTTTTTTAGACAAACCTGCCTACATTCCGTAGTAGCTGTGCATTAAGTTTTTCTTTCTCTATCCTTATTATTATCATCAATAATAATAATAATGATTATTATGATGATTATTAAAAAAATTATAGTGTGATTTGCGGACCAATGCGTCTTTTGCCTGGCTTTTTGGTGCCACGACGCAACGAAACTAAGAGCAACAATGAATCTCCGTTATTGTTGTAAATTGCTCGCTATAACCGTTCTGAACCACCGCCAGCTCTTTATTTGTTTTATTTATTGATTTAAATCTAATAATTATCAGTATTTATTATTATTGTTTAATTTTATGACTCGAAATCGACTGATTTGCTCTTAGTTTCGTGTCGCTCATAGTAATTTTAAAATGAAAAAAAGTGAAATGTTCATACTGATGTTTTTATATTTAAAAATAATAATAATAATAATGTAATAATGTTTAGTATTAGGTAAAGTCGGTGGGAGGATTAGCTGCCGTTGTTTTGTTTTTTTTTTTTTTAAGCCTTGTGATAGTTGTTGGGCATGGTAACGGAAAGCTATCCCCGTTCTATCTCAAATTGGATTTTTCTCAATTTTGCAAAATCAACCACCCGCCATCTAGTATTTTCGACGGAACTAATCGATCATGTGATTCTAAATTGAATTGAGATTGGTGGCTATCGCCACCATCTAGCGGATTTCTCTCGAACAATCCTTACTCTACGTCAATCAATCTAGATTAGTTCCATTAAAAAAACTAGATGGCTCACTATTTTTCCAGTCTTAAAACAAGAGAAAGATTCGACTTGTGATAGATCAATCCGGCAACAATAACATTGTAAATTATTATCCAGTTGACAGCAATAAGCGTTTTGTGAGACAAGAATGAACCCTCTATTTTTGTATTCCAATTATAAAATGTTAAGACAAATAAAAATTTTCGTTTCACTTGTTTTAAGTGAACCCTACCAAAAAAATGTTTTTTGTAAATAATTGTAGTTAGAGGGTCTCTAATCAAAGGTAAAATTTTCCGATAACATGGTTATAATGATTAATATTAAAGTGAACAAGAAAATTTATATAAAGATACTCAAAATAACCCTCAAAAATTTTCAATAATACTTAGACACAATGTGAATGATCGACACGCCATCTAGTGTTTTGGTGCGATAATCGTTACGTCACTAACGAAACTGATCATGTGATTTCGTATCGACTAGGTGATTGGCGACAATTCATGAATTCAATTGAATATCGCTAGATGGCGATTAGATGATTTACATCGTGAATTAGCTAATAAATAAAAAAGAGAACATGTTATTTATAAACATTTATGTTTAGCTGTTTGTCGTATGTATTTCAAAAAGTTACTTGTAGTTGAATTAAGTCCTTGTATAATTTGATATAGTTTTACTAGTTTCTAGTGTTTGTAGAATGTATTTATATGTGTGTAGTGTAGTGTGCGGCTAAAATTTTGTCGCAATTGCACTGTAGTTGAGAGCCGTTTTACGAATAAAGTAGTTTTCATTGAAGTAGTTATGCTGCTTGGATACATAAAAAAATATACATATTTATATATATTTAAAAATTGAGATTGAAATCAATTTTAATTAAATCCTGACGAATGCTTGGACAGGCGACCGGACCGACAGCAGCGTGATTTGCTATTATTATTATTATTTTTTGTTTTTTATTATTATTAACAAATTATAGTCTAGTCTTTTTATTATTTATTATTTTTATTATTATTATTTTAATCACCGCTTTCTGTGATAACAGTCTGATTCACTTACTGCACGGTCTGTGTCTGTAGCTCTGTTTCCGTGCCTTAACTAAAAATAAATAAAAAAAAAAATCTTGCGATACAATTAACGATCAAAAAACACGACAATACACAAAACCCACAACGAAATAATTCTTTACCGTTGTAGGACTTGGTGGTAGAGAGGTAGGAATTGGCCTTGTGTTTTGAATGTGTATGCTGTAGTTTCCTTGTAATTTATCAATTATCACACAGTGCTTCCCAAACCGAGGTCCACCGGCCCTAATTGATGCTTGGAGCTCAGAGCGACTCCATCGACAATTTCTCAGGCTTCACCTCCTCTCATTATTTTTCTACCAACGGAACTTTGAGCTATCAGCTCGCAGTCTTCGATCGTTATCCACGTTCATGAGCCGAATTTCCGCCATTCTCTTCTGAATCTCTTCATTCTTCTCCGATCATCCCCTTCAAGTTCGAAGTTCCTGTATCTGAGAAAACTTCGAATCGTCTATTCTCAGAAAACTGTTGCAGTAGCAGACCTCCAATAGTTTGGGAGCCGCTGGATTAGGGAGAGAACACCAAGATTCCATGATTTCAATCAAACAAATTAATATAATTTTGATGGTTCAAAATGGAATAATTGAAATATGGATGAAATGGTGGTATTTTGACTCGAATCAATCAATTTATCATCATCTATATTTTTGACAATGATTGTCTGTTGTTGTTTTTTTTTTTTCATCAATAAAACAGACTTGCCTTGTTGTCTTCCTTATTAAGAAAAGTAGCTTGCAGTGATCAATTATTAGAGCTCGTGTGTGGATATTTTAGGATAAATATTTATTGAAGTTTCTTCTTTTTTTTGATAATTGATTAGGTGTGTAGTTAGGAGGTAGAAATATTCCACATATCTTTCTTGAAGTAATAAAAAAAAAACATATCCTCTATAGACTTGATTTTAATGATAATAATAATAAAGAAACAAAACAACCCCAAAAATTGAACAAAATGTAACACAAGACAATTTTAAATGGATCCATTGATATTTAAATAATGAAATTATGTAAATATTTTAAACGATTTGAACAAATTAGAGTTGTTATTTAAGGTATTCAAACATTCCAGGAAACAATGTAACTATTGTGATGTACAAATTTACTTTATTATTATTATAACAATTATCTATTATTCAATTAATATATACAGAAAAATAAAAAGACACATTGTTTTTAAAGAGGCCTATCTCTATTTCATCCACCAGGTACCACACGGACTCAATAAACTATTAATTCAACCGAATAAATAAATAAAAAAAAATAGAACTCGCTTTAGAGAAATTCCAATCAAGGTAGGTTAATTTTAAGGCTCAATATTTAAAAAATAATCCACCGTTTGAATTTTATTTATTTCCTCCAATTTCGAAACACTTTTCATTTGTGAGATTTCCCCCAATTTTATTGACGATCTCGAAATTTCATTAAAATCGGGGAAATTCGATTTTCTGCGCACCCCCCGATAAATTTCCATTGATCAGTCTCATGACTGAAATAGGAACGGTGGCAGAAGTGCGTGCGTCGCGACGCCGTCGACGTCGTCCAATCGACCATCGTCTCGCTCAAAATAACAATCCAAAACAAAACAACTCGTAAGTAGTGCTGTATTTCTGTTTAATTCGCTGAATTATTCGATAAATTCGCAGATATAATGATGGATTTTCGTGGTAGTTCTTCACCGACGTCCGATTTCTTTTCGAACGATTTCGATTCGTTATCAATCCGCGATAAATCACTATTGAAACGTTCGATATCGAAACACCACAATAACAACTTCAAAGCTGGTTATGTGCCTGTTCACGAACAATATTTGAGCAAAACCGGCCTACGTGGTCGAAAAACGTTCGCTTTTTGGACACTAGTTGGACTACTTTTGATACTTGCAATCGGTAATGTGATCTTAACCATAACGATATTGGGTGTATTACGGTTGGGCCAAGGCATGGAGAGCATCGAATTGATACCAGAAGAATATACCATCAAGTTTTTCGGTGATACCGATCTGGGTCATATGTATAAACGTGATGGTAAAATTGAGGGCTTCAAAAATGAACCAATCGAAATTACCGCCGATCAAAGCGCTATTTTATTGAATTTATCGTTTCGTAATGGACGGCCGGTGAATAAATTGCGCCTAAATCGCAATGGTACGTTATTGCGAGGCTTCGAAACGTTCGAAATTAGAAATAGAAACGGCGATACGATTTTCACGACGACTTCACCGCAATTTGGTGCGTTGAAAAATGCACGTTCGTTGAAAACGAAATTGATCGAAACTAATCGTATTGCTAGTCCAATTGATGATAAATTGAAAATCGAAGGTAGATTGGTGAATTTGAAGGGATCGGAGGGCACCAATATGGACGGTAAAGAGATTAATTGGACAGCTGATCAGGATATTTATTTGAATACAATAAATGGATCGATTATTTTGAACGGTGAAAATGGGATATTCATCGATACAAGAGGCCTACCAATAGCCACATTGAAATACAGCAAGTATATTAGTTATCAATATAAAATTTGTGTTTGTATGCCGCAAGGGAAATTATTCAAAATACGGATACCGGACGGAATGGCGTCTTATATTTATTGCAACCATATCAGTATGGAACCACAACATAATCCATGTATTTAATTATCTCTACTGAATCATTATAATAGTTTTGTAGAATAAACTCGAGTTTTAGAATATGTTGTAATTATTAATTTGAAATAAAGCAATATTCAAATAACGCGCTTTTAGTGAGATACCAAAAATAAAATCACTAACTTGGGGAATTTTCTAGTTGAATGTTGACGAAAATCAAAATTCCCTAGATAAATGTGTTATTGTTAGAAAAATCGATAGATTGTTGTGAGTGCCGGTAATTTTATTCTGATCGAACAGACGTGAGTAAATAAACAAAAATTATCGAATAAATAATCAGTTAATTGAGCCGTTAATATATTAATCACGAATTTTTAGGTTATAATGGCAAGAGGCGGCGGCATTCGAGGTAGAGGTATGAATCGTGGCATTGGCGGCCGGCCCCCATATAAAGTGAAAATGTTTTTACCGCGCCATCCATTCGATTTAGCATTATGCGAATCATCATTTCCACGTGTTAAACCAGCATCAGATGAAACATCATTTACACAGGCTTTATTGAAACGTAATGTTGATTTATCACCAACGCCAGCCGAACAAACAGCCATTTTAAATTTGGTCACAAAAATACAAACAGTATTGGATAATTTAGTCGTTGCACCAGGAGCATTTGATGCTTGTGTATAAAATAAAATTCAATTATAATAATTTTAGGAAATTCTAAATATTTTTAATTATAGCAATTGGAAGAGGTGCGACAAGTCGGCTCGTTTAAGAAAGGTACAATGATAACTGGACATAATGTGGCTGATATTGTTGTTATTTTGAAAACATTACCGACTCGAGAGGCTGTCGAAGCTCTCGGTAATAAAGTCAAAGAAGATCTGAAAAATCTAATGAAAAATGAAGTTGTATCGAAAGGTGAACAATTAACGCATATAACAAACGAGAAAGGTATCGAAATAAGTAATAGTTTTGCTTGTGTACGTGTTATGGTAACAACATTACATCATAATATTAGAAAATTAGATCCTGAAATACATTTAGATCAGAAAATTATGTTGAGTCATTTAGCAGCGATACGACATAGTCGTTGGTTTGAAGAAAACGCCCATCATTCATCAATAAAAGTATTGATACGTTTATTGCGTGATATACGTTCTAGATTTGATGGATTCGAACCATTAACACCGTGGATGTTGGATTTATTGGCACATTTCGCTATTATGCATAATCCTAGTCGGCAAGCATTACCTATCAATGTGGCATTTCGACGGATATTCCAATTATTATCAGCTGGTTTATTTTTACCCGGTTCAGCCGGCATCACAGATCCGTGTGAAGGTGTTAGTTTACGGATACATACAGCTATGACCTTAGAACAACAAGATATATGTTGTTTAACCTCACAAACGTTATTGAGAGTATTATCGCATGGGGGCTATAAACATATTTTAGGCTTAGAAGGTAATGCGTTGATCGCTAAAGAAATGTCAGTATGGGATGGTGTTGTTGTATCACCTTTAGATAAAGCGTACGAAAATCCACCAGAGAAGAAAGATGGTGAAGAAGAGGATGAGGATATGGAGGCTGAAGGTGATGAGAGTATGGAAACAATCGAAACTTGAATCCAAGTCAATATTTCAACAGGTTTAAACAAATAAATTTCATTAATTTGTGTAGATTCCATCAATCAACAATAAAGTACATTTTCACTACGATTTATTCGAAATTTGTCCCGGTGTAAACAATTTTAGAGTAGTTCATTTTATAAGACACAGTAGATTAAATATACCTTTTATTTTCCCGCAACAATTCAAATCAATGAGAGGAATGGTTACAATTTTGTTTTTTTAAAAAAAAAAACAATTTTTACATCAGAAATCACTGTTTATAAATCGACAATTTATTTTTTCGGTGATGTTTTCAACAATGCTTTAATCGTATTTTCTAATTTAACAGTATCTGCAGCGAAATTCCGGATACCATCTGATAATTTGTCTGTGGCCATTTTATCTTCGTTTAATAACCAACGGAATACGGCTTCGTTGATTTCTAGTTTATCGATGTTCATTTTACAGGCAGCATCTTTGCATAGTTTCTTTGGTACTTTATCGGTGGACGCTTCCAGTTCGCCGAGTAATTTCGGACTGATTGTCAGTAAATCGCAGCCGGCCAAAGCTTTGATTTCCTCTAAAATACAAATGATTCATTTTATAGTTAGAATAAGTCGATTTATTTTGAGATTACCTGTGTTGCGGAACGAGGCGCCCATTACTACGGTTTTATAGCCGAAATTCTTGTAATAATTGTAGATTTTCGTGACGGAAACTACACCGGGATCTTCTTCGCCGCTGTACGATTTCTTGTCAGTGTTGGCAACATACCAATCGAGTATTCTACCGACAAATGGGGATATCAGCGTGACTCCGGCCTCAGCACAAGCGACAGCTTGAGCGAAATTGAACAACAGAGTCAAATTACAGTGAATATCGTGTTTCTGTTCTAGTTCCTTAGCAGCTTGGATGCCCTCCCAAGTTGATGCCAATTTAATTAGAACTCGATCTTTATTTATCCCGTTTTCGTTGTATAATTGTATCAATTTTTGTGCTTTCGCTACACTCTTCTCTTTATCGAACGATAAACGTGCATCGACTTCGGTCGAAACACGACCCGGTACAATTTTCAATATTTCAATACCGAATAATACACACAATAAGTCCATGGCATTTTCGACTTTTTCTTCAACTGTTTGTCCAAGTTTATTACCATATTGTACCGCTTTTTGTACCAATGCTTTATATTGTGGCAAATTAGCAGCAGCTAAAATCAATGATGGATTTGTTGTCGCATCTGTTGGTTGGTAATTTTTCATAGCTGGAATTGAAACATGAAGGTCACCTTCATTATGAATTCGTTAATCACAATTACCTTCAAAGTCGCCGGTATCGGCGACTACTGTCGTCAGCCCCTTCAATTGTTCCAAAGAGTTGGACATCTTGTTCTTCTTACACTGTGGTTCTGACATTGTGACAATCAAATTTCGATATTAAACAATTAATTGTCGAACAGAGGGGGGCAATGGGATTTTCTTATCATACAAACGACCTGTACAATGATCGTTATTGAATGCAGAAAGCGGGGTTATCACTTTCACGTTTCCACTTCGTATCGCAAGTCACGTTCACAACACCAATCAAATTATAAACAAATGGTGGGGCCATTCAAATCGACCAATAGAATTCACATCGACCAACTTGTTACGTAATGGAGGAATTTTGGAATAAAAACGCTGATCTCTATTGAAACAAATCATAATTACTATAATTATATTATTATTACGAATTATAAAAAATTATTACACAAGATATAATGGTTTTTTCTAGTATATTATTTCTAACAGACTAGATTGCGGTCAAAGTTGATTTTGTGATATCAAAATCGTTGGTGTTATTGGTAGAAGTATGTTGAAACCACCATGTAAAACACACACTTTGCTTATACCGCATTTCAGTAGAAATTCAGGAAACTACAAAAAATACTCAACTCAATTAACTATAAAAATATAACTCAATACAGCCGACCCTCGTACAGCACGGAAGTCTCAAGATTAACTTCTCGAGTGAGGTTATGTTGTTGTATTTCGCAAATAAAACAAATGAAGTTCTCCATTGATTTGTAAATTTCAAGGAATCTCTCTCAAAATGCCCACAATCCCGAGAGCCAACAAAATGTTTCAATTTTGATATGAATTAACCGTGCTATCCGAGGGCTCTGTATAATTTTCTAAATAATTACCAATTCCAAGTCAGTTTCCTCACTACCAACAATAACAATTATTCTATCTCCACTCTCTTTGATTGTTTCATGATAGAAGCCAACATTTTCGATATTAGTTTCATTGAATGAAACACTAGAAAACGGTATGTTGATGCTATTTTTGACTGTACATCTATTGAACCTGGAATAATTGGTAAATAATTGTTTTTGATCAAATTAGTTCTACTTTACTGTGTCCGGTTTCGCACATCAATCGTTAGGAGAGTTTCCGGTTTTTTTCGAATTATTTCAACAAAATCACGAGCACTAATTCTCGGACATCGTTCTTTGTTCAATTCTTGCAAAGTAAGACCAGAAATATCCTAAAATAAATAATTTATAATAACTTCAATAATAAATAAATCAATTTAACTAAATCAGTCTTTTTATGATAGATTTCATTCTGATGTTGTCGATCTGTGATACTTTTCGGTGTTGTTTGGAATGTTGCTGTTGAATATTTAACACATTTCTCAATATCGACTTCTGGTAAATCCGAAAATAATAATATACACTCATTAAAACCGGATGTTAATAAACGATCTCTTAATTGTGTTAAAACTGATAAGCCGATATGTAATGGGAATGATGAATCGCCCAATAATAATTTATCCCAAAGGTGCATTATTTTATACAATGGGAAAACATCTGTAATAACAATTCAACAAATAAAATCGAATCAGTCCAAAAATAATAATAATTACGTGAAAATACAGTTAGGAACCATGGAATAGCAAATAATTCTGGATAAAAGTTGATATCATGCAGATGATTAGCCAAGATTGGATCGTGGAAAGCGATTAATTGGGAGAATTTCGCTAAATATTCTTGTATAACCATTGAATTATCTTTCAAGAAAAATTTATGTAGATATTTCGGCACAAATGCTGATAAACAAGCGAACGCTTTAGCTTCATTATTGAAATTCAAATATAAAAATGGCGCCGTCAATGAATCCAAACCCTGCCAATAAACATACTGAGAATTCTTAAAAACCCACGCTTTTAAAATACGTTTAAGTTTATTATGACCATCACTTGACGATAATAATTCGTTGTATTGATGACATCGTGGAATATCCACCTCAATCTAAAACAAATGAAGTACGCGATTAATACAAGTTGAAGATTCTGATCAATTCCTGTGATTACTTGTCGATCTGTGACTGTGGACGTTTCCTTATCGATTCGCAGATATTCCCTTTGATAATCATGCTGAATGTTCAATAAAGCGGTCCAAATTTCGCCTCTCAATAATGGCGGAATATCATATGTGGCTTCTTTTACGATTAAATCTCGAGTGAAAGGGTAACCCTACAATTTCCCCCAATATAATCAGGAGTTATTCATAAATTATGTGTAATTACGTGTAATAATCGTCGGAATAAAATTATACGATGGAATTGATATTCGGGATCTCGTTCACGAATTATCAACGGTAATCCAGTAGCGTCGTATGGTGGTGGATTAGCTGTATTTATAATTTTCGAATTCGTGTGTAATAATGGATAATAACAATGGAATGGAATATGAGAGAATCGTTGATATAGAGATTCTAATGGCATTTTAACAATTCTCGGGTCGTACAGTGTGGCTGGATTTCGTTCTTGACCCAAAATACTGCCTTCAATTAAAACTAAACTGAAAATAATTGTCAATTATTCAAAAAAAATTACACTGATTCAAGCTTATTTACTGCGGTAATGAAAGAATCGGCGGACTAGACCGAATTAAGCCTTGTTTTTTCAATTCTTGATAAATATCACCACCTGCTAATTGCCACCAATGATACAATTCGCATATGGTGAAAATTTCGAAATTTTCACTTATTTTATCGCGACTATTATTTTCCTGTTGATAAGGCTTGAAAATTTCTCTCCCCAATAGATCGTCGCACGATGGTCGATCTTTCGGATAAATATTCAAACAGTTTTCGATAATTTCCCGTAAATCTTCCGGAACTTCCTACAATTCGCTCATTCAAAAAATAAAATTGATTATTTAGAAAGAATTATGATCAACCTGGTATGTTTCATAAGCATTATGCTCGCGTACTATGCGTTCCGGAATTGAAGCATTACACTGAAGTAAACTCAAAATCTTCCTAACTCTTTGGCTCAATTTCAACGAACTCCACAATGATTTATTTATCACCAACTCCAATAAGATCATCCCAACAGACCATATATCCACTTTGAAATTTGTCGGAATTTTATTCGAAATGTCCAAATAAACTTCAGGGGCACTATATAGAATCGGTCTACAATAAAAAATAATAAAAATTATTGAAAATATTG
>JAZBGZ010000321.1:497-10991 GCA_037414795.1 Stenodera caucasica | reverse complement strand
TTGTATAAAACGTATTCAACCACGTTATTATAAACTAGATTTCAACTAACCTCAATTTATTTTAAATTGATTTGAGTTATTAAAATTAAATTTAACTTACACTATAGGGAATGATACGAGTTGTCCGCACTTCGTCATGTGATATAAGCCATAATTGAATAATTTTATGTCGTTATTCTCTTGTAATAAGATATTTTCTGTACTGAGATTATGATGAATTATTTGGTTTTTATGTAGAATATTCAAAGCTGTTAACATCTGGTATGCGAATTTGGTGATTTCAGTATAGTCGAATCTACGTTTTTCAATAAACTCCGATAAAGGCGTACCACAATATTGCGATACAACAATAGTTCGTTCTACAATTTATAAAAATTATTGCATATGAAAACTTATTGATTATAGAGAATCATACCATGTTTTCCACGAACGATGTCCAAATACTGACATAAATATGGGTGTTTTAATGTTTTCAAGAATTGTGCTTTACCATAAATAATAATTGAATTCGGTGTTAATGGCAAACCGTTACTACCGCAAGTATCGCCTTTATGTTCTTTAGCGAAAAATGTAATCGCACCAAATTGCATTTGTGGATCTTTAACAAGTGGTACTGGCATTTTAATTTATTTAATTACAATTTTTCAAATTACCGCCCCTCAACTAGTTAAATAAAAAAAAAAGTGAGGTTAGAGAACTTATCTGTCATTTGTTATACTATTACCTAATTGTAGCGCAAATAATTGGATTAATCTATAAAAATTACGTATTTTATTTGAAAATTTATTATCTTAACACATTACACCGCGTGTGATAAAGGATAATTATATTAAACATATATTGAAAATTTGATTTAATCTTTTTCAGCAATAGCCGTGAGATGTCTGTCGATTTCAGTTTCTGTTAATTTCCTGAAGTTCGGATCATCAATTGAAACAACACCAACTTCAATTTCGGTCGGCTTAAAATCAACAGATAGAATAGTTGATAGACATGAAATAGCCAATTGTATAACATCATCTCTTTGTAAATCTTGTTTCTTTTTCAATTTCTTCTCTAAATAACTATTAGCTTCAGTTTGTTTAGCTCCAACGCTAACAGCACGATAGCCACAATAATAACCAGCTGGATCTGCCTTATAAATACATGGACCGTTCTCCGCATCATGACCAATCAATACCATTGAACAGCCCAATGGGCGCATTTCGGCGTTTTGGGTATAAACTTGTGAAATATCGGCAACACGTCTACATAGAGCATCAATTGGCATTTCATATCCATATTTATATTTGAATTGGGCAGCTTCGTAACGTGCACGTTGTACTTGGGATTTACTATCGGCTATCATGCCAGTCATAACACAACCAGTACCTTGTGTTAATTGATATAGATGGGTTATAGTGTTCGCATCCACTAATTTATCGGGTATTTTACGTTGTGTTACACATACAGCCGTATCAACACCTTTTAATGCGACCGATGTTAAACCAGCCTGATTGATCGCTTTAAATGCATATTCAACTTGATACAAACGGCCTTCTGGTGAGAATATCGTTATATGACGATCGAAACCGGCACTGCTACCACGAGACATTTTCTAAAATACAATTTTATTAATATTTTTACACAAAATTTGAAGAAAAATCAAAGACAAACACCGATGACTTGGAGTTATCAAAAATACAAATCGAACACAACGTTGCCTGATCTATCCCAATGTGGTATTCGCCCACTATCGCCACCTATCAAAAATTACTCCAACTATTAAAATCAATGGAATTGTTCCAATTGGGCACAATTTTTGTCGCGTATCAGATTATGTCCGAGTTCTCATTTACTCGAATGAGATGTAGAGAATATTTTATTCTTGTCAGAGTCGTCTATTTATTATCGGCTGCACAATAACAAAATTCATAAGTAGGTAGATTGAAGGAAATATAGTAAATCTGGCAGCAGGAGAAAAATGTCAAAAAACTAAAAGTCATTTCTTTTTGACAGCTTCTAGGGATTTTTGTTGTGAAGTAAAACTAACTAGTTTCAAAAAATTTCAAATATCGCAATTCTTTATTATTATTTAATTTATTTGAGGCCAATTTTGGTATTTTTTATTAAATTCATCCGAATAATCAAATCATTATTATTCGAATAAATTAACCTCTTTGCTGTGATACTAATAATGGTAATTACAGGTATTGAGAGCATAGATTGATATTCTTATAAATTGGCAATTTTTCATGTAACTTTCTCTTTTAGTTTTATAATTCTTTAGAAGACTTGGTCTTGATGTTAAAAACGATTAGTCATATCTGATATTTGATCGTTGTAATGTTCATTTAATTGTTATCAAACTTATTTTTATATATTCTCAACTTCTCAATTTATGAGAAGATAACTGCAACTGGAGATAAAGTTATCTAAATTATACTTCTAATGGCCAACAATTTGAGTGGGGTACGTGCTATAAGGCAATAAATTATTCAATACGATTCTTATTTCTATTCAAATTACCAATTATTCAACATCTATCATTTATAATTTATATAAAACAAAATAATAACAACTTATTGAACAATGACAATAGATGAAAGTAATCAGGTAAATTATACATAATTGTAGTCATTAATTGCTCATTAATATGTAAAATGAGTTATTTACAAATTGAGGTTATGTCATACCGGATTTTTTCACATTCGGGTTTTTTGTTCATCTATGAAAATATAATTAGTGCTCTAGTTTAATAATAGATCATTTATGTTACTGGAGCATCACGGAATGGAATAATGAGACAATTATTAGATAATCCTCAAAAAGTGGTAATATATTAAGAGAAAAAAATAATTTTGTTGATTTGCTGTTATTAATCCGATAATTTGCTTGTATTTATAATTAAAATAGTTTTTTTGATTTGAATCGGTAGTATTGTATTCGGGAATTTAATTCAGTTACTTATAATTGTGGTATTGTTTTTCTTAATTACAGGTTTTACCTGTAGCACTGGGAATTGGTGTGATTATTACATCGATAGTGATTTATCATTTATATTTTTCCAAAAGTGATGAGAAAACATCCAAGTCTAAAGGTAAGACCTTGAAGATTAATTTGCATAATTGTTATCTTGTTTTCCAAATTTAAACAACTATAATCACTTGCATAACAGTATTTTTATCATAAATTTTAAAACACAATTATTTTTAATAGATCTATAAAACTTCCAACTAATAAAATAATCATGAAATCAGGAAATGATTACCACATCATTAAATTCTAAAAAATAATCAATGTATGACCTAAGTTTGTTTTTCAAATGTTGATAAATCTGATATAAATCCAATAAGGAATTAAATCTGTTAGAATATTTAGAAAGCATTATGTAAGCTTCGAGTCAACGACCTATGTGGACCACAAATCTGGCAGAGATTTATAATATTTGTAAAAAATTTCAGCTAAATCTAAGAAAATCCTATTGGAAGATCCCCAACGAAAATATAAAATACCATTGATCGAACGTGAAGTAATCAGTCATGATACGCGTCGATTCCGATTCGGTTTACCATCAAAAGAACACGTTTTAGGTGAGATCTTCACAATTTTATCAATCAATAATGATGATAATGATGAATCTAGGTCTACCAATCGGCCAACACATCCATATATCGGCGAAAATCGATGATGATTTGATAATACGCTCCTATACACCGGTATCATCCGATGATGATTACGGTTATGTTGATCTTGTTATCAAGGTATATTTCAAAAATGTCCATCCGAAATTTCCCAACGGTGGAAAATTGTCGCAATATTTGGAAAATATGAAAATCAATGATATGATTGAGGTGCGTGGACCATCTGGACGTTTACAATATTTAGGTGATGGTAAACTTTCGATAAAGAAATTACGAAAGGATCCACCACAAATTTACAAAGTCAAGAAAATATCGATGATTGCTGGAGGGACTGGCATCACACCAATGCTACAATTGATCCGGCATATAACTAAAGATCCCACTGATGATACGAAATTGAGTTTAATTTTCGCTAATCAAACAGAAGATGATATTTTAGTCCGTAAAGAATTGGAAGAAGTTGCCAAGAATTATCCTGATCAATTCAAACTATGGTACACTCTAGATAAACCAGGCGAAGGTAAATTGATTTTTTCGATTACATTATAAATATTCTAATCATTATTTTATAGGATGGAAATATAGCTCTGGTTTCATCAACGATCAAATGATCAAAGACCATCTATTCCCACCTTCTAATGATAATATTGTTCTGATGTGTGGACCACCGCCAATGATCAATTTTGCCTGCACTCCAGCTCTCGAGAAGCTCAATTATGACAAAGATTTGTATTTCGCTTATTAATTTATAAATATTGTTCAATTATTAAATCATGAACTATATCATAGGTAAGATTGATTTTTCAAAACTCCCGCTACACTTTTCCTCGTGTTATCTTTAAGAGAAGCGAAACTTTGCCTCATTCCAATAATATCACATCCACTACTTCGATTATAAAGTAATATGAGCTGTACAACAACTCCAATTTGATTGTATTTAACATATTTTGCTGCAATTCTTCGCTGATGGTACATGAAATGAAAATTATAGAAAAAAAATTGTGTGATGATACGAAGTTCTGCTTCTGATACTGCTGCGGTGCTGCCATCTGTTAGTGATTTTTCTAAATTTAGAACTATCAAAATTTGAAATTTTGCACAATACTCAATAAAAAAAAACGATGAAATTCGTCAATAAATTACATTAAATCGACCAATTAGTGTGAAATTAATTGGTAATAATACCCACGCGCATGAGTTAGGGCTACACGTGGTCTGATAAGGTTACAATAATGGTAGCGGTGTTTCTTGGTTAGGTTTCAAAAAAATTCAACTTTATTCCATAGAAATTCGAATAAAATCACAAAAAAATGAATACACCGAGTTCTAGGGCGGATTTTCGAATTACTCCAGGTCAGCAGGCGCTGTGTTCATGCATTGGGGCGATTGTAACATCATTTATAGGTATATAACCTCAAATTTTCAATACTTCATTTTCATTAAAAAAACATGATTGATAATTGCTGTAGTTACACCATTCGATGTGATAAAAACTAGAATGCAAGTACAACAAAAACAGTTCAAAAATCAAAGCAAATGTTTCCTTTATTGTAACGGTTTGATGGACCATATTTGTAGTTGTGGACCAATATCGAATCAAGAATGGATGAAAAAAAACGTGAAATTCACTTCAACTAAGGTAATTATTGTAATTATCATCACTGAATTCAGTTTTTATTGTTTGAAAATAATTGTAGGATGCTTTTGTTAAAATTGTACAAAGTGAAGGTATCGGTTCATTATGGAGTGGTTTAGCGCCTACTTTAATTCTAGCAGTACCTGCAACAATTGTTTATTTTGTATCTTACGAACAAATAAAATATAGATTTATAGATATTTATTACGAAAATAGAGAGAAAACTGGGAAATTGCCATGGTTTATACCATCAGGTTCCGGTTGTGGTGCTAGATTAATTGCGACATCTGTCGTCAATCCATTAGAACTAATACGTACAAAAATGCAATCACAAAGAATGAATTATAGTGAATTAAAGGAAGCTTTAGGAATATTAATTAAAGCCGAAGGTATACATGGCTTATGGCGGGGCATTGTACCGACATTATTGAGAGATGTTCCATTTTCTGCGATTTATTGGTTCCATTATGAAAGATTCAAAGTACTATTCAATAAAGATCATCAAACTAACCATAGTATTGGCGCTAGTTTTATTTCTGGTATGTTAGCTGGAACGGTAAGTTATATAAATTAGAATCAATTCAAAGTGATTTATTGATTGATAATTTTAGATTGCCGCTACTATTACTTTACCATTTGATGTTGTTAAGACTTATCAACAAATCGAATTTGGTGAAAAACTATTATATTCAGATCAACCTAAAAAAACAACAACATTAACAAATCGTTTCAAAATGATTTATAATGATCATGGTATTAAGGGATTATTTAGTGGTCTTGTACCGCGAATAGTAAAAGTGGCACCGGCTTGTGCTATAATGATATCATCATTTGAATATGGCAAAGAAATATTGTATCAATTATCATTGGCAGAAAATCTACTCAGTTCCAAAGATAAACAAAACGAACAATTTAAAAGTAACAGTGATAAAAGAACTGTACGTGCCCAAACAAATAATGAAAAGGAAATTCTGTGATTATTGTTTTTTGTTGATTATTTTTAGTGATAATTTACCGGAAATGATTAGTGAAATTATAAATTGATAAATATTAAGCAATTTAGAAAATTTTAATAAAACAAACTACTCGATGATGATGGCTTGATTTTCCATAATCCCGTCCGCAATTTCACGAAGTTTATGAATTTCATCTAAATAATAAGTTTATTATTACTGGTATTAAACTAATTATTGTCTGTTATTTGAATAAGAAGATCCATCTTCTACTAAAACAATGGTCGTTTTATGTTATATTCTAAGGTTTGTTTATTTGAATTGTGAAACAGATTTTATCGTAAATTCCTTTATTTAATTTAAATCAACAAAATAATTTCTCTATAATATACCACCTTTCGTCATGGTTCTGGTTATTGAAACAAATTTTTCTATTGTAGAGCTTTCATATCGGTATTTGGTAAAATTAACGACATTAAAGCAGTGCCTAGAATATAAATATTTCGATGAATTATAATTAGGGGATGATATGGTGAATTTTACCAATGATAGCTGCAGCAACTGTGAAGAATGGCGCTGCACATCCAGCTTGTAATAGAGGTGGGAATATTATATTTCCACTCATTGCACCAATACGTCCACACATCATTGTCAATGATACAGTCATTGTTCTCAATGTTGTTGGGAATAGATCAACAACAACCGCCAATATTACATTAATACAAACACTTGATAATCCAACATAAAATGATGATAATGTGATTACAGTTGGGATATTTTGTGAGAAATACAAGCCAATCGAACAGGCCCCAGAAATCACACCCAAAGTAACTAAAAATTATCAATTATTTCATTAGTCATTTATATTAATATTGATTTACTTAATATTCGTTTTTTCCCTATACGATTAATTAACATTCCTGCTGTGATATAGCCACCGATTGTGACAGCGGCTATTATCATTGAATTAGTATAAACAAATGAATTATTCAAATTGACAACACACTTTTCTGTTAGATTTTTCATTTTACTTGGCTTTATTAATTCCATCATTGTACAAAGGTTTGAAGTTGATCCATTATTGTAAAATTGGTAATCGTTGATTGCTTGGAAAATTTGCGGTAGCCACAAACGTATCGAATTAACGCTAAAAATTAAAGAAAATAAATCGAATATTTCCTGAAATATTCTAAAAATCACCTCATCATACAGCACATTTGCATCAAACAAACTAATATGATTTTCGATAAATGCGGTGGAAAAAATAACGGTTTCAATTGATCACAACCCTCTCTAAATAAAGATTGCGTACTTTTATTCGTTGTCGATGTTTGATGATCACCGATCACAATAGCTTGTTCTTCGACTAATTGTTTAATCTGGAAATTATCATACAAATAGTATTGAATAATGATTGTTTTGTATAATTTACCGGGAATGTTTCCGGTGATTTGCCGGTGTTCATCGAGTAGACTTTTTGTAAAATTTTCAAAGCCTCCTCATTTCTACCTTTACTCATCAAGAATTTCGGACTTTCCGGCATAAAAATGAAACCAGTTGCGGAACATAGCGCCGGTAAAGCGCAAATAAATAAATACAAATTCCAAGCGTGAAACTCTGAAATTTATCCCAATTATTGTTATTTATTGATTTTCATCGAATATTTACTGATATATCCTTGGAATAGTTCCACATCGAGACTCAGTGGTAAAATCAATAATGCTAGAATCGGTAAAATAATTGTACCCGAACTGAAAGTCATACCGAGTACCATTTGTAATCTAGCTCGGTATTTAGCGCAGTGGAATTCGGAAACATAGGACGTTAAAGCCGCAAAAGGGCCATTTATTCTGTAATTTGATCGATAATTTCTTTAGAAAACTATAGTTAAGTAGAATAACTCACATGAAACCACCTAGAAATTTCGCTATCATCAAAGTCGCAACATTCTGCGATAACGAACTCACTATAACACATAAAGCATCGAGAAAGAAGCCGATTATCGATAACTTTCGCCGGCCTAGAGTATCGCACAGAAAGCCCCAAATGAAGGCCCCACTGATCATACCTGTAATTATAAAATAATCGATACGATTCGATTGATTGTCGAATTTTGGGGATTTACCAGCATATCCGATCGCGTTGAGTAGGCCCTTTTTCTGCGGCGATAAATCCAGATCGCATTGGGCCACCGGGAAAACGTACGACATTGTTGTTGTTTCGAATATCGACGACCATCCGGACGGTATCGCCAAAAGGATCAGGATAATGTTGAATTTGCCGAATTTCGTGGCCGTTACGGCGGTTTCGAAATCGGCCGGCTTGTCCGCTATAAATTTAAACAAAAACAATTGTTCCAAATTCGTAATTCGTCCACTTTTTAATTTATCGTTTCAATTAAAATTAATCAAGCGTCAACAATATAAACAAAAACAATTCCCAATTAACAAGTTGATGAGTTCTCATTTAGTCGAATGAACTTACAATTATTTTGATCGTCTTTCATCGATGATAACACAAAAACGTCACTTTTCCTATCGCTATTTGCCATTTTCTTCAGTTTTCTTTCACTACCACTAGTTTATATCATACTATTGTTTAATTTTACTGAATTGAAATGTTTTATGTATTTAAGATTTAACTTATCATCTCGACATGTTGCGCGTTGTGTGAATTTATATAGTGAATGACTGTGAAATTGCGAATATTCTATAATAGACTGATTGTTAAATAGTGGTCTAATTTCAACGAAAACACTGACCAATATAGATCGGACACTGGGTATAAATCGACGTTATTAAATAGCACGTGTTCTGTTCCAGATATTTTTTGAATTGATTCAATTTTATGCAATATTATAAAATAAAATAATCACTAGATAAGAAAAGTTACATATCATTTATAAGTCGGTTGACTATCTCGAATCTTAGTGTAAACTTACAAAATTGTTATATAATTTCAATGAAAATTTGCTAGAGCGCCTTCACGACTATTTTTAATCTTTATTATAGAATTTCGAAAAACATTTCTCAATCGTCCAATTTGACAATATTTGACAGTTCCGAATCGAGATGAAATGATGTTTTCATGAAATCATCTGACCTTGATAAATTAATCAAAAATTGATGTTAAAACAGCTCGATTTTGGTCAGTTGACGGACTAAAATTATCTCCAATGTGAAAAATAGTTGGTCTTGAATTACAGGTCCGGACTCTGCTCATTGCCGCTGCACAGATTGAATTTCGTCGAACAACAATATAGAGCGTTCGTTTAGTACAAATGAGCATCGAACGAACTGCTGGTAATTCGTTGTGGCGACTCGAACAATAATCGAGCACCGGAAGAATGCTCGTTGCACGTTCGGTCTACTGTCGTATTCCGATATCGTCCTCCACTCGAATCAGTCCCGATCCCCGAGGATGCCGCAGAATAACTCAACTAAATCAATGACACTTTTATGGGAATTTTGAGGCAAATTTTCGAGTTTCTGAGACGCTCGAAAATTTCGCTCAATCTATCTGGAACAGATATTCAATTTTTCCATATCAAATTTTGAATTCTGCTATCTAGAAATGATAGGAATAGACAAAGTGAACTATACAGGTTAAGAAATTTTATTATTATTTCGTACTTGATTATGAATAAATTATCGTTAAATATACATATTTTCAAATTCTTCTTCTATTTTAACGCCTTTAAGTTGGTGTTAGGGAGAAAAGCAACCAAAAAGGCACAACCTGAAAAAATTCCCTATAATTTCAAAAAGACTTAAGTCATCATCATTACCAATAAGTAGAGAACCGACTGTGAAAAATGGCGGCATACATCCGGTTCGTAGTAAATACGGAAATAGCAGATTGCCACTCATTGCTCCAGCTCTAGCAAACATCATAGTCAAAGAAATCGCCATCGTTCTGAAAAAGCTCGTTTTTTATCAATTTTTTCGATTTATCTCCGACTTAAATCACCTCAGTGTCGTAGGGAATAAATCGATAGTAATTGCTATTGTTATATTGGTCGAAATACTGCCAGTGGCTACGAAAATTGTGGCACTACTCACTGTTGTCGCCGTAGTATTCGTAAAATATATCAAAATGGCACAAATTCCGGAAATTAGAGCAACACAACCTCAAAAAAACAATTTCTGGTTTATTTTTGAAGTGTAACTTCTACTGGAATGGACTCCAACGGAATTCAAACATGAAACATTATTTACTGCCGTTGCTAAAGGACACGAAACTTTTTCGCTAGCCATCATTTCTAAGATTATAAATAACTCTG
>JAZBGZ010000320.1:31707-42113 GCA_037414795.1 Stenodera caucasica | reverse complement strand
ACATACATACGAATAGAACTATAATAATTTCATGTTAAATCAAAAAAAAGATAAAAAATTTATTTGCAGATCATTTTAACTGTAAACGAAAACACATCATTATCGACCATAAAAATAATATCGAATTATCGATCTTTTCGCTTTAATAGATTTTTGAAATAAATGAATGAATGTTATGCATACCATTGTCACTTGAGGCAATTCAAAAAAAAAAAATCAAATTGGATTTATTTTCAATTATAACTGGAAATGTTGATTTTATTTAATTGTTGTACCGAGATCAATGATAATTGACTTTCATTTTAATTAAAAGCTGGCTTTCTAAAATTCCTGATAATAATCACCAAATACATGTCGCACAGGAAAATCCATTTTTTCATATATATATTTTTTTTGTTTTAAATAATGTGGATTCATGAGTGAGACTCATAAAAAATTCGCTGCCGGCACATATGTATGTAATTTATTAGAAGACAAGACAAAGTTGTTTTGTATAAAATTATCGGAATTATTAGTTTATTATTTATTTGAAAACGATTATTACAGCAATTTTCGAATAATAAAATAAATACCTAAAATTTTTCCACATTACCGAATTTTATTGTGACGATTGTACATAGGAATTCCGAAAAATGCTCGGGGGTTGTTGAATAAATATCTGGCAGATTGGTGAGACTGAAAGAGAACAAAAAAAATTATGGTCCAGACGTTGTAAATTCTCTCCTCGTTTGGCGGAAGTTCAAATTTGATACTGAAAGAATTAGTTTTCTATATGTATTTATATATATATGTGTTGTGTGACCATGAAAATAACTCAAATTACCAAGTCAGAGTCTTTACGGCATCTACATAATGTTGTGTTATTGATTTTGAATAGATTTTAGCATTTTGTGTCGATATTTTATATACATATAAATTGACTTCCTGTTATTCAGGCCGATTCGACAATTATTCGAATTTTATAAGGAAAAGTTTTATTGGTAAAGTTCTAGCTTTATGCAAATCTTATTGATGATAATTCCAATAAAAAAAAAGCTCTTTGCTTATAATGCCTCCATTCTCAGTTGTGGTACAATAATAATAATATTGAGAATTGACAGTAATTACAAGTCAATATCGAAACGAAATTACACCTTTTCACACAGTTGAATGCAATTAATATATTGTCGTTACATCACTCATATTGTATTATTATATTATTATTCGAACTATATTAGAAAAATCTATTGTTGATTTAACGAGCCTGTTTTAATAACGAGACTAACGACTAGTCTTCGGCATTGTCAAAGATATACATATAGTACTAGTTAACAAACTATAGGAGCATACGTTTATTATTTGAGTATAAAAAAATTACAGACTAAAGATTAGTAAATCAATCTCTTTCTTATAATATACAGCTGCAACTTATTTTGTATTCTTAATAACTTATTATGATGCTTATTGTAAGTCATTAAATTATTTCTAAGAAACCACTAATCGGCCTCCATACACTACCATTTTCGAAAATTAGAAACAAATATATTGGAACAAAACAAAAAAACAAATCGATAGATTTAGAAAGTATTCCACTCAATCCATTATTGGATTGGTATTCAATAATTGTCAATTGTAAGATAAAAGCTTTCAAATGATCGATTATTTCAATTTTGAATCAAAAATTTTTTAAATGCTTTTTACGTGTAAGTTTGCTCAAATATGTCAAATTGTCTCATTATAATTTCAACGATAACGATAATTGGTTTTGCAAATTTCACAAACACCCTCTTTTTAATATTTTTTTTTTTTATTTTTGGTTTTTCGATTCTTCAACAACATATTGCTTGAAATTATGGCAACGACCAAATGTTTTTGGCCATTTCTCAAATGTCCAAATCCATCCTTGTCTTGATCATTATTTATGTCTATTCATCTATGTTGTTCGAAGAAACAAATGTCCATTTTAACGTGCACTTGAAATTAAGGGATACAGTCAGGTTTACATTAGAAAAAAATTCAATTTACAATATGAAAGTTGAACGTTTGTTTGTTTGTAAAAAATACGGATAATATATTTGAATAAATTAGCAATATATTCTAATTTTCAAGATTCCGTTATTTATTAATTTTTAGGAGAAATTAAAAAAATTGTTTGTATCATTAATGTTCTTGTTTACAACAAACAATTTTATAGGTCTTGAATAATGTTTTATGGATATGAATGGCCTTCTTCTTTACTTTATTCAACTTATCATCATTAATTCTATATAGCAGTATAATAAAAATGGAATTTTATGCAGTTCCAACTATTTTCTGATTAATTACAAACATCTTGTTTTCGATAAAATCGTTCTTCAACATCACCCTCGATCTCTACAAATTTTTTGATAATAGAAAAGAAGACATACATCAAGTATTCTTGTTGAAAATCCCGACGTTGTTATCTTGAAAGTCAGCGATTCGTGAAAGCGAGCATGACTTTTCATAAAAATCGAAAATATCATAACTTATAAATATCACCAGGTATAAAACAGTTCTGATTCTTCTAGTTGAAACGTAAAATAGAGAGAAGAAATATTATCTATATATAATATAATATTGTATAATATACACATACCTATATGTATATATGTATAACGAAATCCAAATTTTTCTATTGTTGTCCAAAGCAGGTATTTGTGTGTGAATAATCTTATTGTGGTGCTTTCAGTTGGAATAACTCATAGCAGCAATGCCACTTATCTCACTCCTGCGTTTTAAGTTTTGTGTAATTTTATCTTCTTCTCACACCCCAATGAACACTTACATATAGCCATTATACACCTATAACCTACATACTTGTAGAAAAACAGACAAAGAGAATGTTAAAGAGAGAAACAAAATAAATAGGGGATGTTGGTGTTTATTCCTTAGAAATTTTTCTTCATACACCCCAATACGCAATACATAAACCTGCATCTGACATACGGATGTTGTATTTATAATAATAAAATAATATAAATAATTTCGTACAAAGAAAACAATTGATACCAGAGAAAAAGGTCAACTATACAAAAAAATAAAAATGGGATTCTTTTTACTATAGAATCATATGAACGTATAAAATTTGTACTTGTGATTATAGGCACGTCATTCACTTTTTTTCAATTTTTGTTAAACACGATATCTCGAATATATGCTTCAATAACCTTTGTACTGTTCCGCTTTATCGATGCTCATGCTCGCTAAGCACACACAATGACTTTGTAATTCCTTAGTGGAGTGTTTTGCTCATGCAAATTACCTCCTTATTCGAGAAGCTTTCTTTGAAGCTTAACGTATTGAAAACTTGAAGAAAATTCCACAAAAATCTCTCAAACCGGATTCTGGTCAAAGTTCATCTACAACAAATTTTCCATGTGATTTATTGAACACTAAATACACATAATTGAGCTGATTTTTTTTTTATTTTTTTTTTTTTAAATTCAATTGTTTATATGGCATTTCGGTTTCATCATTATAGAGAACTCGGCAATTACAATTAACTTATTATTACACAAAAATAAATTGCCTAATTGTAGGTGTGTTCAAAAGAACGATATCCATAAATTTGTGTGCGTAAAAACTGTACTTTCATTTGTAAATCATTTGTATGTTTATATATTTATCGAATCAGAAACGAGTCATGTTGAATAAAAAAAAAAATATTGCGTGTTTAACAACAATTACTCCTATTTTGGACATCTAAAAGATTAATTTAAGTTCGGAACGTGGATCTGTTGGTTAGATATTAGAGAAAAATATATTAAATAATTATAAAAAAGCCAATTAATTGGTTTTTTCTCTATAATTCTATTATTTGTGCAAAATTCTCAACAACATAAGAATAATTTGATATCGATTATGATATTGTTGTCACTTTAAGTCCCACAATCGATCAGATATTGAACACTTAAAACAGTCAACTACTAGAATTTGATAAATTACTAATGTCATGTATTTAATCAAAGCCAATATGTTGTTGGATTATTTACAACAATCCTTTTGACGATATTTAAGCGGCTTTTTGTAATTTATTATCAGATATTAAAATATGTAAAGTCAATTACTGACTAATGTTGCACTCAACTACTATATAAGTAGAATTCGAAATTAAATTTCAATAAATCATTGATTTTCTATTCAATCGAAATCGTAACGTTTAATAAATTGGAAAATGTTCGGGAATCATCATCGTTCAAATAGATGGATCTAACATTATATCAGAAGTTATATTACAAATTGATTATCAAAGAGAAGAGGGACTTGACGGATTGCTAAATGATTGACCTGTCACTTTATAGATTTATATGTCATATAAATTGATAGTTGGCTGTTATTTAGTCTTAGTGAATGAAAATCGTGGAAAATTGTCAACAAATATCCAATTTGTCGAATTTCAGTTCCGATTAACTCCACATAAAATCAAAATAATTTCATCAGCAATCGTCTAGATTGGAAAATTTCTCAAATTGGACATTAATTTCTATGACTAAGTCATAAATGTCCAGACTGGTTGGAAATTGTTCTTCTATGGGTGCAACAGAAAGAGAGAGAGAGAGAGGGATATTATTCAAAAATGAATTTGGCATTATTATTTATTTATTTTTGGTTTCTCTGTTCGGTCTATTGTACACCCTTGTTTGGAGAACCTGACCGGTAAAGCAGACGACTTTTTATCGCCCTTGCTGAGCTCTCGGTACGGGTAAACAACACAAACTGTATTATACAGGTACAACTAGCCTCACCCTGAATAACTCCAATCTTATTGATACAGCTCGACTACCTAATGATTTATAATAAAACTTACAATAAAACCAATTTTATTAAAGTTGAAATATAATAGAAATATTAGAAAGTGTTCAATCAATTAATGCTGTGAAAATTATAATTAACGGTGGTATATTATTCAAGTTCTATTGCAGAAATATACCTAAGTAGATTGGATTGTAGTAATAGGGCTATACCGGTACATCAACATTATGTTGGCAGGTCCCTATGTTGAACAAAAGGCATTTCCCTCGACCCATATCAGAGATATGCCACTTTGAAATTGCGTTAAAAGTCATTCAGCCAGGTATTCACCTCGGATATAATTACATGGCCGCCATTCTCAGAACATATCCAAATAATCAGCACATTCATTTTATTTGATGGTAAACTTGACCCGCTACGTCCTTGCATAAATCACACACATACCAATATAATAAAAAAAAAAAATTCTGGCAATTTCTACATTCAACAAAGAAACTAATTTAATTATTTCTCATCTAAACGAAATACCCACCGAAAAATAAAACGAAAATTAAGAATTCTAATCGGAAATTCTTTTGTGTAGAGTCATTAAATATAAAAATGTGGTAATGAAATCTGTAATTTATTGAACAAGGGAATAGGTGAAACTCTATAAAAATAGTAAAGGCAATGAAATTAGAAAATTTTTAGTTTTCAGTTTTGAATAAGTCGAGCCGATTGAAGAAAACATAAATAACATTTTTAGTCCATAATTCAGTCAAGGTTAAAGTAATAAAAATATTACGCCTTTACGGCCATATCTACCAAGTTAATAAGGTTTATTGTCGCTGGCTAAAGTGACTTTACCGACCAATTATCGTCTTAAGACCACCAGCTTTGCGGGATACAAATCTACCTGACATAGACCAGGAGATTTCAATGGTGCGTCAAGTTACACAACCATTTATTTTTTTTTTATTATTATTATTATTTTTTTTTTGTTGTTGTAAGAAAAATCCTTAATCAAATTATTCGACATTTTCTATTACATGTTGTAGCAGTTTGAGAAACACTGGGTAGTTTTCTAAGAAACCTTTTAATGTTGATTTTTGATTCATATAGATAAAAATGGTACGGATTATATGCCCATTTTTTTTTTATAACAAGCCACCATCCAGCTGTTCTTTTACAATTCAAATTAACATACCCCGAATACATAGTTTTTTTTTTTGTAATATATATTTTTATAAAGAAGTTTTTTTAATAAAATTTGGCCAGCAGAGATCGAAATTTTAGATGGATTGTTGCCAATTCAGATAACGCCCACATAAAATATTTAACGCAATTGTTTAAATTGAAAAGATTAGCAGAAAACAATAACAACCGTCTCTAATGGAACTAATAATTTATTGTGATCAAAAACTTTCGTATAGTTAATAATTACAATTTTTGAAAGACGACGAACTTGAAAAGGAACGCCTACAATTTCATTAAAGTATTTAATATAATGGCAGACGAAAATAGTGTGGGTTTTCTAAGAATTATTCGATAACAACAACTTAAATGAAAATGGTTGTTGAATGATGAATATCTTCAGCATGGTGGTTTGCAGAAACTCTAAAGGTACCCAACTTAGAAAACAAATTGAAAAAAAGAAACAAAGAAAACTGAGAACAACATTGTATTGCGATTTAATGAACGTTGCTAACTCCTACAGAGATAGAGAGAACGAGTCAGGTAAAAAAATCGAGATCTAAATCAACCATCAACATTGAAAAATAATTCGATAGGAATTTCAAAAATATTATTGAAATTGCGGTTGTTTGAAATTTATGGACGGGTGGTCCGCTACTATTTCACAATATTATCCAGCAATTATTTAGGAAATTCTTATAGTTTCCAAGGTTGAGTAATGCTTTCAACAAAAGGTGTAATAATCTCGACCGAGATTTATACGGTTGAAATTTCCCAGTAATTTAAAGTGTAATCGGTATTTCCTTCCAACCGCTAGACGGTGCGATTAATTACATTATTATTATTCATAAATATTATTTGGGTATTTTGATTAGGTTCCCAGCTCCAGATCATTTGTTCCACTTTGCAAGGCTTTCCGGAAAAGCAACAAATGAATCTCATTGTTATTAAGACTATGTTAAATGTGGATAAGGCGACAGATTGTTTTATTTGAAAATCGAAAATCACTCGAATTTCAAACCACCTGCTGTTCGACTCAAAACCATTTTTATGTACATTCGTACTAACCCTGTCCATCGAGCAAAAAAAAGGACGAAGGAACAAAAAAAGGTGATGCGTACCCGAACATTTCGACCTTGGAAGTTTTTGTTTTGGCTGTACTGAAGATTTGGCATGGTGCAGAGTGGTTAAATGTGGCATGCACACCCGGCAAACCATCGGTCCAACAACAACAACAACAACAACATATGGTGCCACAACAACAGTCAGTCACAACAATTAAGTAGAAACCTAGCCTGAGGACCGACGCCTTCAACCAACAACAAAAAAAATTAATTCAATCTATAATTTAGTGTGGCAATTTTTTTTTTTATTCGAACATACACATGTAGAATTATCAACAAAACATTTTGGGAAATGCTGATTTTTAACAACAACGACAGACATAGGTATCGTTTTTATAAATTGCATCATTACCATATGGACGGGTTTTTTTTGTGCGTTTCGATTTTGATGACCGTTCAAATTTAAAAGGGTTGTTGTTAACTGGAAAAATGCTGTATAATTAAATATTTTCTTTAGGGCAGTCACGAATAGAGCCACAGAATATAAAGGTCCAGAACTTGCTCACCTATATTCTGAAACGAGCACGTGCTGGCTTGGTAGCAGATGCCATTCTGCCAAAGCCCAGACATGTGGTGAACCGGCTGAAAAAAAAAAGACGATCGCCAAGAAAAAGCATGAAAATCTGAAGAGTAGAAATAATAAAACAAAAAAGAAAACTTATATAACCAAACCGACCTATATATCCAGCCAGACATACAACAATGCAGAATGCCTTTATTTTTATATTTTTATTTTCTCTGAAGTGGTTTTCTTCTTATCGTTCTTATTGCACTGCTTGCATTCACTTCTTCTTCTTCTTCTTCTACTGCAGTTTTCGTTTTTGTATGCAGCCGGTTCTTGAATGTTGTCAAGGTCGGGACAATGAGACACCTACGCTATTCGATAAGAATTTTCCTCCCGAAAAAAATCAATCCAACACTTGAAACTATAACATTCAATATTATTTATGAAACTTTGAAAATTTATGTTATCCCAAAACTAGAGGGCTAATAATTTATTTGTAGGCGATTCGTAAAAGATGAAGGATTATTTCCCTTTGGTGGACTTAAGGGATTTTGAAAAGGGTAGCCCGTTTATCTAGTAATTTCACCTTATTTGCCCTCAATTTTAATGTAAAATAAGAAGATTTAGTAAATTTTTTATTGTTATTGTTGCAGGAATCGTCCCCAACTTTGACGCTCATATCGTCAAAGGTAAGCAGGCCATGCGACCACAACGTTGTCCAATCAAGGTGTGTGTAATTGCGTGCTTTAAAGTTTTCTTCCCCTACGAAAAAAAAAATCATCCCCTATACCATACATAATCATCGGGGATATACTAAATTATTATTTTGTTCAAAATTAGAAAATCTAAATCAAAACTTGAGTAACTCTTCAATTAAGCATCGTGCGTGTTTTGCATCATGTTCTATATAGAAACGCACTTGTTTCTTGCTCTATGTTTCTTTTGATTTTTGTTAAAAATCAGCATTGCACGTCAATTGTACATTTAGCACCAATGAAGCACTCTAAAAATTATTTTGCCTCTAATTTTTTTGTGCTTAACTCACTTTTTGCTGGTCCAGAGAAAAAAAATTTCTCTTAATCACAACATTTGATTGATAATTATGCCTCAACTAATTGACAAATTTGTGTCATGTTTATATAGAAAAACTCGAATAGATGCGAATGATAGTAAAAAAAAAACAATAATAATAATAATAGACATGATCGATTTGATTGAGTTGTCTTGTCAGAATATACCAAAACATAACAATGTCGATATCGTTATAATGTTGAGACTTATGTGTTACAATAGACATCCTGCTGTGTGTGATCCGAGTATGATGAATTTGTTGATTTCGACAAGTTCCTGCTCTGATTCTAGCCAATATACAAACATTTTATAAAATCAATAATAAATCATAGAAGAAAATTTGAAATTTCCCACTAAGATATCTTCAAATCTCTGTTCTTTATTATTATTCTATTTTCGAATCGTTCGCAAATTCTTCCAGTTCAAGTCTACTTCTATACCGATATCGAATAAGAGTAAAACGACGGAAACCAGATATAAGAGATGATTGGAATTTTGGAAAATTTACAACAAAAAAAATTCCACCACATTGATTAATAGTTTTTGTTTTTTTTTGATTTTTATAGCCACTGTTTTATTGTACATAACCGATAATAATGAATCAACGAAAAGTTTGGCATGTTGGCCAACAAAAATCTATTGGAAAATTTGCCCTCAAACCCTATCTACCTAGAAAACGTAATTAAAAACTATTAATTAAAAACTTGAATTATTGTCGATGTGTAAAAAATCGATTCAGAACATATAAATCCATGACAACGTTAATTATATATTAGTAATTTTTTTTGTTTCACGAAAATAAATATATTCCACGCAATTACCTTGACGTTATTATTTTGTTCGTTCGATTTATATGGTTGTATATAAACGTATATTATGTAGGTATGTTAAATACCACTAACCAATTCGATTGCCTAAAATAATTTCGCGAATTAGAAACAAACTAATAAATCTGTATGGAATTAATAATAAATAATGATCGTTATCGATATATATATATTTGGAATCCAATGTACAAACCAACATGTAAATACCAAGTGGCTATCTACCGATTTTCTACCTGAGAATTCTGACTCTGTGCAAGTGATGTATAATAGTGGATAGCGGGTGTATTGATGATGATAATAATGATGATGATAATGATGATGATGGTATTTGTTTGTGTGTGTGTGTGTTTGTATGTACGGCGCAAAGAACCAATCATTTTAAAGTCCTCAGCCAAGGTGAGCCGGTATGGCATAGTGCTAGGCCCAATTTATGATCGTCTACCATTTCGTACATTCACACACACATATACATACAAAAACATACCTTTATATGTACGAAAATATAGATGAGAAAAAAAAACAAAAGCGACATATATCCTAAATATCTCCAGGTAACACGATGTATACAACTCCAATAATCAAACAAAATAAAACAAACTCAAAAAGCAACAATCACGACTTAAACTAATTTATTAACGTCTACAATAGATCAAAAATGTTAAATCAGAAAAAAAAAACTAATTATACTACAATAATTAACATCTATTATTATGCTCGATGTACAGAACTAACATTATTTGGCTTATTTCCAAATTCTAGCATCTATTTCTTTGAAATGAAAACTACAACTTTACCGCCTCGTTAAAAAATGTAATACAACTTGCAATATTTGTAGTTTTTTTTTATTTATCCAACTGCAGGAAATGCATTATTTATTATTTATAATCAATTTTATTCAATATTATTTTTAATGGTTGAATTAATTGAAATTCTCGTTGATGAATAGTTGATAAT
>JAZBGZ010000320.1:0-16910 GCA_037414795.1 Stenodera caucasica | reverse complement strand
AAATCGGTGTGGTATATGAAGGAATAGTTTTCAGTCTATTCGACGTCAAGAGAACAAAACTGAAATTAATGAGAAATCAATACAAATGAAATTTTCCATTCAATTGCGCTCTAATCAAATTGAAAAATTGAAAATTGAGAGAAAATCAACGTAAATTGGGAATTCGGCTCTAAGAACTGCAATTATTCTCGAAAATAAAATAACCCCCAATCAATCTAATTTTCTTCAATTATAGATATTAATTTTCATTATCAGTCATTAATTATTATTATTGCTGTGATAACTTCATATTTATTATTACCTATATTTATATGTATTATAAGTAAATATGTGTCAGTCAGTTGTTTAAATCGATACTTGCGCTTGCGTCCGAAACCATTAACTGAAACCCCACCTCTATGAAAATGTGTACAGTCTGAAAGCTGAAAGCTCTAAATGTAAAGCTCAAAATCTAACATTGACTATACACACAACCTAGCGGCGTTCACCCGCATTAAAATATAACTGGAACGTTGGTGATTTTTCGTGGAAAAATAGAAAAACATTTCGTTTTTATTCATAAAAGAATTGTTGTTGTTGTGAAACAAAAATCACCAATCAATTATAATAATAACAATAAGTACCAAATTTATCTAAATTAATAATAGTGAATTAATTCAAATAATCAACAAAACGAGCTTAATATCGAGTGAATTCAACAAAATTCTTCTTATACATATTTATAATAATTATTCTTGAGTGTATATAAATAGGGGTATTTCTATTTGTTTCGTTAATTAGTCGATTTATAGAAGTGATATATTGTGTTTCAACAACAACAACAACAATAACAACAATTAGATCGAATGAATTGAATAAAAACAATAGAAAAAAATCAATGTCAATTGTTATCTAGATAAAATCGCGGTATAGATCATCTGATCAACATTTTTAGTGCTTGCTTGACTGAAAATTTATTATCCTTGGTGACGTGTTTTGTCGTCCCTTCAAGTATTATCCGCGCATTGTTGGATAGTACACGCGAATGTGTCATTGAAATGTCGCAATATGATAGGATACAACAATTTCAACAATCAAGGATATAATAAACTTTTCACTCAGGTGAGAAATTCCACACCCCCAAAAAAAAAACCCAAACAAAAGAGTCATTATCGGAAAAATCGAAAATAACACCAACTACAATAATAATCATAATAATAATGGTAATGTTAATGATAAGAATATTATGCGCCATGTGACGTCATTATAGAGGGAAAAAAACAACTTGAGAGGATCTTAGACAGGATAAATCCTAATTAATTCAATATAATTATTATTAATATTAAATTTACTGGTTATACCCCGGAAACAGGTCTAATTTCCCTTGGGATCTTGCGTTGAAAATTGTCAAATAGGCAGAATAAATACGACCAAAGTATTTAATTTTTATTTTAATGTTGGAATTGTGTCTTGTTGTAATTTTTCAAATCGAAATTTGTGGAATCGCCAATATTTTTATTAAATTCAATACGATTTCGATATAGAGTAAATTATTACATTTTGATCAAATTCTCCCTCCTTTTCAAATATATACGATCCTATCAGCCGAATTTTCAATCGATAAACAGAGGAAACACGTGAAATTACTAAAATAGTTATTTTTGGTCGTTTGCATAATATTTCGGGCATGTTTTGATCACAATCTATCATTATCATTATTATTATTATTATTATTATTGTTATTATGGGAAATCTTTCAAAGAGCAAAAAGCAAATATACTTTATTTACAATGTAAACTTTAACAAAATTTTTGAAAATAATCTTATAATATTTGGCCAATGAACAAATTAAATTCAATCGATATTTATTCTAGTTCAAAGGAAATAACAAATCAAGACATAAAATTTAACGTTTGATGGCATCTCGCCAATACCATTTCTATATGTTTGTGTGTATGGGTGTGTAAATAATCAATTTGGTAAATTTCAGAAAACTCGAAATTGATCTCTTCATAATAATGGTACCTATTCAAAAAAAAAAAAAAACAAAAAAAAAACGAATCTCAATAAAATCAAACAAGAAATTAAATTATCTGTCATTTAATCTTGCTGAGATTTTCTCCAACTGACCAATTTTTCTAACTACACAAAAATAACAAAATATTTACACTAATTATCGATATTGCCAATTTATATATTATTGTATAAATGTTTTTCTATGTTGATGAAATTTTTGACCCTTGATTGTTGCAAAAATGCCGGGTAACCAATTAGTGATGATTTATTACATCAATTTTCTAGTTGAATTAACTATTCTAATTAATTTTATATATTTGGTTACCTTATAGAGGTAATTAAGTAACTTTTGAGGGTCACTGGTCGGCTGAAGCCTTGTAATATTGTCGCATGCTTGCCAGTGGCACTGCAACTAACCTATGTCCAAGTACACGTCTCTGGTAAGATTCAAAAATAATTGTTTTTTTGTTTTGTTCTTCTTTTGTTATTTAAATGGAAACACTCTTATTTGTTGGTGCACTATTTGTTGTAGTTTATTGATAATCATCCAATTATTATTATTATTGGTTATAAATCATACGCTTACAATCGAATTTTTAATAGTAGAATTCAAGCAGACATTACACTATAAAATTTGTGTCCTCGCCGCAATAATTCTAAAATACCTAAATTTCTAGAAATAGAAAAGAGGATACAAATCTAATCGTTTAATGGCCACTTTAGAAATATCTGTCACTCGATTAGATTATTAGTGTTCCATTAGTAGAACATAGCCACACTTTTTGAGGCTTTATCCATAATTATTATCATTACTATCAGTTATTTTTATTAGGTTAGTAACACGTTTAGTTGCTATCAATTTTCAATTGTTTTTATTCGAATTGTTTGATTTATGGTTGGATTTTTTTTAGGGCTCAGCTGATTCTAACTACTCTCAGCCTTCTTCGGATCTGTCGCTGGACGAGGAGAAAGAGACGTTGCGGCGTGAAAAGGAAAGGCAAGCTCTTAGTCAGTTGGAGAAAGCAAGGGTGAGTTTTTGTTATTCAATAAATAAATTATAATTGTGTCCACTATATTTATGTATTTCCCCATCATAAACTATATATTGATTAAAATTTCAAATAATAGATAAAGTCAATTCTGCTTTGTTCTAGACGAAACCGGTAGCATTTGCTGTTCGAACTAACGTAGCCTATGATGGATCATTAGATGACGATTCACCTGTACATGGATATGCTATATCGTTTGATATACGGGATTTTTTACACATAAAGGTTGATTGTATTCCGTTAATGCATTAAAAACAATGTATTATATTTGTTTGTTTGGGATTTATAGGAGAAATACGATAATAATTGGTGGATAGGTCGTTTAGTTAAAGAAGGTTGCGATATTGGTTTCATTCCATCGCCTGTAAAGCTCGAGAATTTGCGTTTACAACAAGCACAAACTAGGACAACAAAGCTCTATTCAAGTAAAACAAGTTCCAGCTCTAATATAGGGGCCGCTGGTAACGATGTTTCCAGAGGTAGCACTCCTCCCACGCCTGGTATGTCCTATCCACACATATAACAAAAAAAAAATACGGTTCAAATCGAGTTTTTTCGTGTTTTTATTATTTTTTTTTGTGTTTCAATCTTCACTTTACATATATTTGTATAATTTTTGATTGATCTTCCCCTATCAATGTATGTTGATGGTTAACAAGGATGGCAACTTGCACAAACATAATATGTGTATAACCAACCGTTCGGAATTTTTGATTTTTAGTTTTTTGGTTTTTAAATAATGGTGAACTTTGGCAACAATTTACTTGAGTTTTGAGCACAATTTTTTTTTTAATTACAAAATATATAAATCGATTGCAACTACTGTTCAACTTTCTTCTCCCATGATAAAAATCCCAAAAATCCCACAATAATCCTGTTGAAATGCTCCAAGAATGACCCTCAATTTAGAAAGTAGCAGTAGATTTAGACAGTTTTATAGATTTTAGTTTCTTGCATTTCTAATTACTTATTTGAATTAAAATAGTTGTTTTTTAGTTATAATTAGTTTTTGGATTTCTATTATTTATTTTCTATAAGGGGACGAATCGGATTCAGTTGGTAACGTCCGTTCTGGTAAATCACTCACTACACCGCCAGCAAAAGAAAAGAAGAAACCGTTTTTTAAGAAACAAGAAGCTACAGCTCCTTACGACGTAGTTCCCTCTATGAGGCCAGTAGTTTTAGTTGGTCCTTCATTGAAAGGATATGAAGTTACTGATATGATGCAGAAAGCCTTATTCGATTTTTTAAAACATAGATTTGAAGGAAGGTATGTTCTAAATAATTATCAAAATTGTTTAATTTCAACTAAACTAATTGTTATTTGTTTTAGAATAATAATTACTAGAGTAATGGCGGATATTTCATTGGCGAAACGTTCATTATTGAATAATCCGTCGAAACGGGCGATTATGGAACGTTCCACAACTCGCTCAACTTGTCTATCAGAGGTCCAAGCTGAAATCGAACGTATATTCGAGCTAGCAACAACATTACAACTTGTAGTGCTGGATTGTGATACAATAAACCATCCTTCGCAACTTGCCAAAACTTCATTAGCTCCATGTATTGTTTATCTTAAAATTACTAGTCCTAAGGTACCCTATCACCATGAAATTCAATAATATACCTATACAGAAAAAAATATAATAGTAATCAATTTTCTTTGAAGGTTTTGCAAAGATTAATCAAATCTAGGGGCAAAAGTCAAGCCAGACATCTGAATGTACAAATGGTAGCTTCAGAGAAATTGGCTCAATGCCCACCAGAAATGTTCGATGTTATATTAGATGAGAATCAATTGGAGGATGCTTGTGAACATATAGCTGAATATCTCGAAGTATATTGAAGAATTAATTTTGTTTGATTAATAAATAAATTGTGTGTATTTTAAGGCTTATTGGAGAGCTACACATCCAGAAAGTAGTGTGACGAATGTACCACGACCAATGGGTACTTCACCTCAAGCTTCACCTAGTGGGGACCAAGGACGGCCCACTTTACCAGGTAGGACTTGAACCATCTCATAATTAGAATCAATAATATTACTAATAATTCATTTATTCATCTATCAAAAACTAATCTCTACTAACTTTGGTTTTTTGCAGTACACCATGATGTATACGGATACTCTCATGATTCTAGAGGTAGTCGTCACAGTCGTGATGGTGTTAGATACATAGGATTGCAAAGTTGGGACTCTGTAGACTCTCTAGAATCACTGTCTTTTTTATAAAACAAATAATAATTTATTAACAATTATAATTTGATGCCACTAAGCATGATGGCCTTGAATTTTATTGCATTCGTTTCATATCATTCTCTTATTTTACTGTATTTTGGATATTAACAGTTCTAAACTCAGTTTTTCCGATTAATTATTGTTTTCCTAATTTCAAACAAATGCACTATCGTCAGTAATGATTAATGAAAATTCAACAATAAGAATAAAACTAAATAAACATTGTTTTTCAATTTGTGTTCCGTTTATGATATTTATTTCCACTGTTTTTCAGATTTTACCGGTTCAATGACACCAATAGCAAACAATAATTAAAAAATTAAAAAATTTGATATTTATAGTGAAGTTGAGTTAGATTATCTGCACAACTTATTTTTCATTTAATTTTCTTCTACTTTATTTTTATTTGAAATATACATATAGGTAATAATTTTGTTTTTCTTTGTTTTTGGTTTTGTATTTGGGAAAATGCTTGGCTCTATCTGCGCTTTGCTGCACATTAATATGCAACAATTTAAATAAAAAATAAAAAATTATAATAATTTAGCCGAAGTTGCACCAAGTCCTGGTAAAATTTGGCGTGCTGGTTCTACTGATTTATTTGCTTAGTTTTAATTTTTTGAATTGCTCAAATTTGTAAGTAATTGGTTTAATTTGTTGTAGTTGATTCATTCTTCTCCATCAAGCTTATTGTGTGAAATGTTTTGTTAATGCTGCTTTTTATTGATTTTATTGTTGAGGTGAAATGAGTTGGTATTTGGATTTTATTACAGTGTTTGTTTTATAATTATTTTCCAATATGTACAATTATAGAATTTGAATTAATTGTTATTTTTGTATGGCAGTTCCCACATTTCATACAGCGCATACAAGAACTAGGCCCCGTTTGGAGCGCGATCGTGAATATGAAGAGTATGTCGATCGTGAAAGTTATAGTCTTGGTATGCCGGCACATGGAGGCGATGATTATCGAATACCGCCTAGAGACCATCGGACAACGTCTAGAGAAGATGAATTTCCAACAACACAACAACAATTACAACAGCAACAACAACAACAACAACAACATCGGGGCTCTTCACGACGCGCCCTCAACGCCATATAGTGGAGGCTTTCTACGGAACAACCAATTGAAGAGGAACTACATGATGATCTATCACCACCAGTCGAAACCTATTACAAACCTCAAATACCGAAAGAATATCGCGACGATAAAATTGTTGTTGAACAACAACAACAAAGACGCTACGATGATGATCGCCCGACTCGATCAACAACAACAACAACAACAACAGATGAAGAACGGCGGTATAACGAACGACGATATCCTTCTGATGATTACCGATATGAAGATAGTCGACGGTATGTCGACCCTGAGAAAAAAGTCTTGGAAAAGAGCAAACAAGAAGGTAAAAATTATCGGAAGGCATTATTGGAGAGGTTTGCCGATATGGACTTTGACGAACATCATGATTTCCAGTCGCATCAAAGATATTACGAATAGAAGCAAATTATAATTTTTCAAATTTAAATTCAAAATTCGGGCCTAACACGTAATAAATTTGATGCATTTCTTCAATGGGATGTTCCGTAATTGTGATTAATTTTAGACGATATTTGTAAATAAATTTGCATTGTACAGCATTATTAACAACACTTCTCATTGCTAATTCATAGAATACAACATTAACAATTAAATAATTATTAAACAAAATAGAAGAATTGAAAACATTCCAGTCCGCGCGTTATGTGATACTGATCAACGAACGTAAGAAATTAATTTTTCTTTTTTTGATTAATTCATGAGGAGTTTTGATAATCATGCTGTCTAAGTAATTAGGAAATACTAAATATAATTGAAAATTTTGACCAGTTTGGTGCCATATTTGTATAATAGCTCAATTTTTAATCAATCTATAGAATATTCAAGCTTTAAACTGTAGCTATACTTAGAATTTTTAAATTTGTTTATAAATATATTTGAAAATAATAATAAAGAATAAGAAGGAGCCGTATATTGTTGAGAGCAGTCAGAATTTTAATTATCATATTTTATATAATTATTAAGTGAAAGGAGGAGAACTCACAAATAAGCTTAATGCAAAACAAAACAAACAAAAAAAACAAAAAGAACTGAGATATTTTATAGTTAAATTAATTAAAAATATATATATATAGATATTTATTAATTTAAAAGAATAATAATAATGAAAAAGAAGTGTAACTCTATATTGAGTGTTCTCTATTCGAATTTTATTTGTTAATTGACTAATTTTAATTGAAATAATGGAGAAAGTACCTAAGTGATATTAAGATTTAAACAACTGTCAACTAATTGACTGAATTTAGGCAATTTTTTTCCTCTTTCTGTTATCATTGTAGAAAAGTCTGTGCACCTGCTGTTAGAAATGTTCAATATGAGGCATGAGTTGTTGAAAACAACAAACATTTCGAAATTATTGTGCAATTTCAATGTTCCATCATCGATCATTATTAGAGCGATTTCGATTGATTTACGTGTAAAAATAACTAAAAATGACAATCAAACAACATTCGGTAATTTAGATTGTTAGATTGTTAGATATTTAGTGAGATTATTAGAGAACTGAATTTGGTTTAGATTTTGACACAAGGTACAAATTTCTAGTTTTAATCATCAAACATAATTTCTAGAAAATTGATAGTTGATGGAACATCCACAAATAAATAAAACTGCATGTGCCACATAATAGTGGTGAAAATATCACTGACCAATTTCACATTATAACAACAACAACAACAACAACAACAAATAGTTATTATTGTAATTAATTTTAGATGTAGAACTGGTACAATACGATCGAATATAAATCGTTTTTCTTTCCTCGCACTAGATTGCTGGCGAAATTTCAAAAATTCTTCGTCATTCAACTTTTGGAATTTCGCCAAGTGGAATTATCGCTAGAAATTAGAAAAGAATATTAATCTAATTAAAACAAAGTAAATGAACATGTTATCCACACCCTCCTCAAGTACAGGAGTTTCTTTTGACTATTTTATTGTCATTTTTAGAGTTTAACTATATATTATTATTATTATTATTATTATTTGATTGAATTCGAGAAACAAATTGATTAAATAACTAGTATTGAAAATTGAGATTTAAAAGATAAACAAGGTTTCATATGCTGTTGATATTGAATGAGTCTATTGATATTTCAAAATATATAAGTAATTAATATTTAAATGAAATTGCTAAAATTTGATATTGATACATATTGTACATATGAGCTATTATTATTAATTTTATCATTATTATTATTGAGTAAATAAATTATAAAACACTATTAACAAGTTAAATCAACAAAAATCTATACTCTAGGTAATTTTGTTTCTCCAATAATTTCCCTTTATGAATATATATTTTCTAGTTTGTTCCCTTGTTATTATTATTATTATTATTATTAGATAATTGTAAGATATAGGTAATTTACATTTGTTATCATTGTTTCTTATTATTAATTATTATTATTAAATTATTATTACATATATGTATTATATTTGTTTCGATTCTTAATAGTGGAGAATCGTTGAGATTTGTAATAACCTGACTTATCAATGCGTTCATCTAAATGCCTTGCTGTTAATATTTGTTTTTATAATTATTGATCCAAAATAAATTAAAAAACAAAAAAGAATAAAAAACAAAAAGCAAAAAAGAAGAATGTTGATAATGATCTGTATGAGTGTAAAACAAGTGAGAGGCACTGTTGATGTGCAATTTTCTAAATAAAATACATATACTGAGATTGAAGACGTTTATTTAGCTACCTACAATTTTCGCCGGAAGAAATACGTGGAAAGTACTCTAAACTTATCAAGCATGCTAAATGAGAGCCTTTGTTAGTGCCAATAATGGGCTTGAAACATCAAAAGAAAGATTGCAGGAAAATAAAGGACTTCGAGCTTCTAATAATATCGAAAAAATATCACTTATTTTTTAGAAAATAATTGTTTGAGCTCATGTGGGATTCGAACCCACGACCTCCGCGTTAATCTGTTGAATTAGTGCGGTGCTCTAACCAACTGAGCTAACGAGCCTTTCCTGTTAATTTTTAAAACTAATGATAAATATCGATAATTGCTTAATAAATTGTAATTCTAAATAACTTATTTTTGATGTAGCTAAAACATTTAATCATAATTTTGGCTCAATTTCTCCCGTAGAGTCCCAAAAGCCGATTAAACATCCTAGGAGATTAATTTAAGATCTTCGACAAATTTCAGACTTTAGACCATTAATTAATTGAGATTCAAATATGGGAGGTTTCGATGATAAGCGATTGGATCCGATCTTGCGTGTTTCAGCGCCCTAAATTCATCTATATTTTTTTGTATTTGTTCTGGAGCTTTTAGGGAATATGGGATGTAAGCAGCCAGCGCCCCCATTTGATCCAGGTGGTTGTAACGTGAATTATATCTGGGATGGTGGTGCACACACCCGTTCACATTATCCTACATTATTAAAGAAACCAGTTGCAACAAAACGAGAACGTACACGTTAAAGTTTAATTGGACATAGATGAACAATAATAATAATAATAATAAATAATAATAATAATAATAAAAATAATAATAACAATAATAATAGAAACTATAACACCGAGAAGAATATAATAGAGAATTAAATTATTATATAATCCGAAAAAAAAAATGTTGATTTAGGTCGTTTTTATAAAAATAATAACAAGGAAATTTTTGTTTTGAAAAATTAAACGAAACGTTAACGGTATGGAGTTTACAAAAACATAACAATAAAATAACGAAATTTATCTCACTCAAATAAATTAAACAATACTAGTCATAATTAAATCGAGTGATGTTGAAATTTGGTTAAATGTGTGCTGTGAAGTCGATTTTGATTTCACAATTACAAAATGTTAATTAGCTCAAAGAAGGTATTTCCGTTAGCTGCAATTTTTCAGTTGAATTGATTTTGATTTTTGGTTGGAATAACGAAACATTAATTCTAGAATAGTAATCTGATTTGTGCATTAGGGCTTTATAAGTTTTTATTTGTTTATTTTTTTTGTATATAAATAGGTTTCGGAATGAAACCATAAAACAGTTGTAGATTAATGCTTGATTAAGTTCAATGAATTTTTTATGCTGTTGGCTGTATTTTTATTGTATTATTTTTGACAAAAAAACAATAAATCATGGGAAATTGTTGACATTTTTTTTTCTTGTAAAGAAAATTGCTATTTTCATTTGCCTTTCTCTTCACAGGTGGTGCAATATACTAATAATTTAAACAAAATAAAATCTAAACTTAAAATAAATAAATGAACGAGAATTTAAACAATAATCTATTTAAATACTAAAACTTAAATAAACTGATGTTGAAATGAAGATTGTATATTTCGTTAGTGTTTCGGCGGAATATTATTGTTAATTTTGTGATAACAGATAAGGTGCTCGAAACAATATAGACGGTGAGTAATTTGTGGTAGTTTTTCAAAAACAAAACAAAAAAAAAATAGGATAATAAGGGCTTCGAATTAGGTTATATCGATTAGTCGGTCACACCTCAAGAACGGCTTTAGGTGTTTATATAGGATGATGGTACACGCCCATATTTTCAAAAATCAACCAAAACAAACGTCGATTGTACTAGCGACTTGAGCGCCAAATTCGGCGACGAGGCCAAACTGCCACACCCGCTCACCATTGAAAATTGCCCAAATCGTACCAAATTCTGTCAAAATCATCGCTGAATTTTCGAATCAAATCTTGAAGACCAACTCGTGCATACGCTCAAGTGGGCTGGTTTCATTAGAACTGTCGGAAATGAGAAAAACCGGATGATAGGAGGAGTTCAGTGTTTGGCTTGCAAATTAGATGAGTAACAACTATTGGAGGACTAGGGCAGGCTTAGCGATTCAATTACAAGAAGTTGATTAGATGCAAAATCTGATTCGAACCGCTCACAATTTCACTAAATCAATTCAACGTAAAATTGCCGGAAATTAATTCTATTAAACATAATTCTAATAGGCGAGTTGAATTTTGGCGGAGGCGCCGGGTTAACCCACTCATAGAAAATTTAGAAATCTGAGAATTTCTTTAAGATAAATGTCATTCAATCATAAAATAAACACATCAAGCCTCATTGATTCAAGCTCAATCATCCCCTAAACGAAATTTAATGAATGTTTGATAAATTTCGGATTAAGAAATTTGAAAGTTGATTATTGGTGGATTGAGTTGATTGTTGTTTTATTTACTCGAAATTCGGATGAGGTACAAGCATTGGAAAAGTGGGCGAAATTCTGGAACGCAAGCGCTCAACGAATCAAGCGCCGTCTGGCGGTGAGCTTTCGAATGTCAGTCTGACCCGAACTGTCGCGCTTCAAGTTCTATATGTGTGGTCAAATTTCCGTTTTATAAATACATAAACACACATACATTCATTTATTTACACATAGAAACGCAAAAAAAAACAAAATATATAATAATTATTCGGTGCATATCCCAGCTATATAATAACAGAAATCCAGTGCCAAATAAAAACAACTTTAAACCTAATTAAACGATAATAATAATATTGATGAAAATATATGATAAAATTGGGATAAAGCCGGTACGACTCAGTATTCCATATTTGAAATATTAACAATCCACAATAGATAGAATCGAGTGCCATAAAGTAATTCCAGTGTCAAATTTTATACAAAATAAACCAATTTTATTATTTATTAAGAAAAAATAATATAAAATAAAAACAGGAAATCTATTGATAAACCTAATTGTAATTATATACAAATAATAATAAAAAAAAACAGTTGAAATGGGAGCAAAAGGGAGTGTTGAAGCAGCTAAAATCAATGCACAAAATTGGAATAATCTCGAGGTAGGGACAATTAAACATTTCTGTTTATCATCAAACCGAATATGTCATTAAAATTATTCATATTCAATTATTCCATGCATGATTGAGTATATTTTGATTGTGTCGATCCGATTGAATGAATATTTCAATTGCGCAACGAGAAAATTCGTAAAACGGACCGACCGGCATGACATAAAATACAACCCCCATCGGAAAACCGCCCCGAATTGCTTGTTTTACCAGCAAGTAAAATCCACATCCACGTGCCATATTTGCAACATTGAAAGGATAAATGCGAAAATCATCAACAGATAATGCCGAATCGTCAATTGTTTGTTTTGTTAAGAAAATTTTCGAGGTGTATCTATCAACAATAGGGGCGATTACCGGTGGGCGCCATTATCAACATATGTTGTCTTATGGCGGTAGAAAGATCATATTTTGCGAAAAATTGAAATCGTTCAATATTATTATCATTATTATTATTATTATTATTAGTGTTGATCATAGGAGGCCAAGGACGATTTAATGTGTAGAATTGGAAACGATGACAAGTAGAATGTAGTAGAGAAATAGAAAAGAACGTAGTGTTGTTGGACCTAGTGGTGTGACGTCATCCGCCGGGATACTCCCGATCGATGTCCTGCCCCTCCCTTTGCATCCAGACGACGACGACGTCGACTACGACTCATGGATGCTGATATTCTCTATCTTACTCTCATCTATATAGAATAGTATAGACTGCAGTTTCATATGTTTGTATTAGTGAATTTATATTATACATATATGTATAGATATGTATAGAAAAGGAGAGATAGAGTAGACGCTCGCCGTCGCCGTCGTTCTGCACCACAAACCTACATAGGGACGAAGCAACATTATAGTGGTGGCACTAGCAACTAGGGTAAATGAACCACTATTATATACAAAGAGGGATGATCTGGGAACCACCTGACTCTATTACCACACCTTTTTCGAATTGGCTACAATATTTTTTTAGCAACCCCTTAAATTTAGGTCAACGCTCTCACAAATTCTGTTGGGTCATATTTTATAGGTCTGCAGTTTGGCCAATTCGCTATATAAATCATCAATTATTTATACGAATAGAAATTTTGAACAATTACAAATATTAATGCGTTTTCCAGATTTTGACATATTTATGAAATTGCACAATTCAGGAAATTGTTTTTAAGGAGGAAAGACAGTCGTACAATGAACTTCAAAATTATTATTAGAAAACAGGCCAACTGTTTATAAATATAATAATTAAAATTTAAAAGTATTTCCAGAATATTTGAGAATTATTTCCTAATTTGCAACCGATCTCGGCCAACTTCTGCAAGTTACTCAGAACCGAAAATAAATTAATCTTTGAAAATTCTAAATAAGTTATCATTTAAATCAATCAAATTGTGCGTGTGAATCCGATTTTGACTCATTATGAAGTGGAGCTAGAAATATTCCACGGTCCTCTTCGATTCCAGTTTTATTTTTTTAATAATTGGAATTTTTGTTTCAGCATAAGCATAATCGAGCGTCTCATCATCAACGGTCGCAGTCGTTGAATCGCGGTGCTCGCGGCCAATGGGGCACTAGAGGAGCGGAACTAGGTGGCGATATGTGGTGACAGCGGGGCCAGTGCCAGTGCCCGGCATCGGCTATGGGCAACAAATTGAGTTGTTCATGCGCCCCTTTAATTAGAAAAGCCTACCGTTATGAGGATTCACCATGGCAGACGTCGCGACGTCGCGACGGACATCTGCTGCGGTAATTATTATTATTCCGTAAAATCATCAAAATTACCTTGATAATGATTTTTACAGATTATGGGCGGAAGTGTTCCATGTTTCGGCCAGTGGTGCTGGCACAGTTAAATGGCAACAAGTTAGTGAAGATCTGGTACCGGTTAATATAACGTGTATCCAAGATTCACCAGAATGCGTTTTCCATATAACGGCCTATAATTCGCAAGTTGATAAAATATTAGATGTTCGATTAGTACAACCTGGTAATTATCAATTTTATTGGAATTTTAACGAAAAAATCCGGGCCGAGATGCGAACCGGAGACCTCCTATTTCATGCCTTGATTCCAATCACTGACGACAACGGTTCGAATCCCGCCCCGGACACTTGAATCAATTTCGGACTTTTTCGTTAAAATACAAATGATGCATAATCACTAATCACTAACAAAATTGCACTGTCACAAAATTTAATTGTTTTTATTTCATTTTAAAGGGACAAGAATAGGTCAAGCTTCGGAATGTTTCGTTTATTGGAAAGACCCAATGACTAATGATACGTGGGGATTGAATTTCACCTCACCAATAGACGCTAAACAGTTTAGAGAATGTTGTGTAAGTATTAAATTTGATTTAGCTACAATTAATTAGGGCTCCATACATTAAAATATAAGATGGCAATTCTTCAAAAATAAACAATTGAAATTTTGACCTCAAATTTCGATTGCTAAAAAGTGAGAATCAAAAGTTTTGAGGCTCAGAGTAGACTTTACGTTTTATATTGAAAATATATGCAGTTTGGATGTCGATTTTGTTATTTTTGCCCTATCTAGTTTTGAGAGAAAGTAAAAAAACTGCCCTTATTTTTGGAATTGTCAAATAGGGACTGTCTAAAGATTGTAACTTTTTTGAAGACCTAGAAAATTTGAAAATTCTACAAATGATCATATAAATTATAAAATATAATTCGTTTTTGGTGCATGACCGATTTTCTTAAAGGTCACATACATCTATGACGTGTAAACCTAGGTTACGTTTGAAAATCTTCTCGGCTTAAAAATTCACGAAAATACACTCTTCTATCTGTAATTACGTCGAAATTTTCAAGGAAACAACAATGGATGTATGTGCCCCTTTAACTAATCAACCCAATCAATTTATAAATTCAAGTAGTACATTTAAATAATGCTTATTAAATACAGTGTGATTTGTTGCAGTCACCTTCGTTCAAATTTTCAAGGAAAGCATCATCTTCATATTCATTGAAATTGGAACCACCCAATAAACAGAAATTCAAAACGAAAAGGAAACCTTTGAGTACGCCAGCATCGCCCAGTAGGGCTAGAGAGCCGCAATGTACGTGTATGACAGCCGAACAATATGCAAGACTGAGGGCGCAGGACCCACGTTATAGAGGTATTTTTCGCTACAACAATTATTTTCCTAAAGAAGAAGCAATTTGATTTTCATCTCAAATTCGGAGAATGAAAGTCAACAAACCAAGAGACATCTGTGGAAAAACTCAACTCTCTCGAGTTGCTTTGAAGGGATGAAATTGACAACCCCTATTCATTTTTTGATTAGAGTACTACAACAGAAATTGATTCGATCGAAAATATGAATTAGAGAGCCCGATTTCTGTTGTTTTTTTTATACATTATAGATTCGAATGAGATACATAATTAGAGACTAAAATGTATTCATAATACAGGCTCAGATTTATTCAGGGTGTTTTATTGAAAGTGTTGAGTTTTCGTTATTATATTGATATGACTTGTAGCAGATTCTGAAGCTAGAGAAATTCAAAAATTTATCAAGGACATCCTGTATAATAAAAATACAGTTATGATGATTGGTCTCAAGGGTGAAACAAATATTTCTTGCATGTCATCAGAACTATTTTATGAATTTCCAAAACAATAGGTGATTTGTTCTCAAAAATTAGAAATTTGCATTTATCTCAAAACCATTGAGGTTAGGTGTGACATTTTCTAATAAAAGTACGCCTGAAATTGAGTTGAAAATTCAAAAATATAGTCAGTCATTCAAAATAACGAAATTAATATGACTTTCCGGTAAACCACAAGGAAATTGAAAATATGCTCATTAAATCGAGTTAAATTTTAATAGCGAAAGCTCAAACTTCCTTTGATTTTGGTCATGTTTTTAGAAAGCAACTGTGTATTAATTATGTTGAAATTGTCTATAGGATCATCAACTTTACCGCGAGCTCAGACGCGAGCCACCGATACTGAAGGCCGTGCCGATAAAGTGACAGCTGCAACATCTTCGACGAGCCTCTACGACAATGTTGGCGCCACAACCCAAACTGGTCCAACACAGAACGACAAGAACGTGCACGAATTGAGTACGAAAGGCAGTCAACGTGAGAATCGTCAAATGCGCGATCGCGGTGTACAACAACAACAATCTCAAGAAACAAGTACAATGACGACAAATACGTCAACTGGCCCAAAAACGGTGACGGCATCTGTTGGTACACAAAATAATGTCGGTTCACAAGTGAATGTGCAAAACGAACAACAATCACAAACGCAAACAATGGAATCGACAAAAACTGAAGGCACCCAAGCCGGCAGCGGTGGTTTACAAATGAACTCAACAACAACATCAACAAAAACATCATCATCAACATCAACAAGGCCGCAATTGCGCGATAATCAACATCACATATTGACAAATACAAAATCAGTTGATTATTCCGATATCGATATGGTACGAGAAGTTGAACTGCGTCATCATCATAATTTACTTAACAATAATATAACAACAACAAATCGCCGCAACAAATCGAAAAGTACTGAAGATATGAACCGTGAAAATAATATGAGCTTAGATAGTAATACATTGAAACGTATGCTGAAACCGATGCCGAGTACTGAAAGTCCTGTTACATCACCTGAAATGGGTAGACGACGCTACAATTATTACCCAAACCACCATCATCGCTATAACAATAACAATAACAACAACAATAACAACAAT
>JAZBGZ010000319.1:26833-44561 GCA_037414795.1 Stenodera caucasica | reverse complement strand
TAAATTTAATAACAATGGTAATTATCATGAAAGATGACATATGTATACATATTTGTATCTGATTTTGTTTTTTTGTTGTTTTGAAAATTACTAACCTTGGATAATTCGAAATGGAACAAATGATTTCTATCAAATAATGGATGTTGAGAGAATTTTCGACAAAGTTTTGCAATTTCGAATTCAATAGAGTTTTTGTTTGTATTGAAATTTATTGTTTAATACAGTGATTCTCAAACTATTAAAACCAGAAATGTTTGTAAATTCGCTAAACTTTTGTACAATTCTAAAGTTTTCAGTAATCAGTATTTTAACATCGAAATTTCTTGGAAAGACATTGAAATTTTCGGTGAGAGAAAAATGTTGAAAATTTGAAAATCTAGGAATGTTGTAACATAATAAATTTGTCTAGAACTATGAAAGATTAAATGTATAGACCTGAAATACTTGTTAAAAATAGTAGAAAATTTGTCAAAAGGAATTTAAAAAATGCAACTCTTTCTGCGAAATATTTTGATAATAGGAGTAATGATTACTTTGAAGTTTTGCTGAAATTTCAGCGGAAGTTTTTGAATGTTGATCCAAAAAAAGGAAATTCAATTCATTTTCTATGAAATTTATACAATATTGCCGGAAATTTTACTGATAGACACGAAAAACTCGCGACTCCTTCTTCTGACCCAATTCAGCTCGAGTCACAGTTACTCACCTAGTTCCTATAATCGGCCCAAATTATCTATAATTAGCCTATCAAGTATTTTGTTACTAAAGATTAACTTATTGAGGGATCATGACTCGATTTGAATGCAGCCGATAAATAAGCTTCAATGTCTTTCTATTTATTTTATTTCAATCGAAACTGGATCCGATCCAGTGTTGTTTTTTTTTGTGAATTATAAATCGATTTGTTTCATAAATAACTTGCAGAATGTGAAATTTCTTTTGATCTCTAACTGTAAAATTTCACAATAATAAATTCTAATTGTAACTATGTAGATTATTTAGTATTTGCAAAACGGGAAAGTTTTTGTTGTCGATTATAAACCATGACCAGATTTGAATTTCTAACTTTTATAAATTTTTTTCCGACCTCGGTCTTTTCCTTTCCATTATTTATTTATTTCAATTATCCTATTCAATAAAAAATACAACTATAGGTAATTGATTTGTTTATCTATAAAGATCGGATAAAAACTAATTTTATTGTTGATTACAACAAAAAAAAAAATCAAATTGTATTTCCTGTTCTATATGCCTTTAATTTATTGTGTTGACGAACAAATAACAACCATAGATATAGGAACCGGATGCAGGTACCCTCCCTTTTTGCATTAATAAAATGACAACAGGTGTGACAGGATATAAGACCGATTTATAAAAAAAACCATTGTCAATTAAATTAGTTAAGCCAAAAAGTCGTTTTGTTAATAATATTGAGGACATAATGGAAATTTATTCGGAACTAGAAAAAAAAAGATTCAAACGGAAACTCTACGCAATCGGAACGTACAAATAATAGGAACTAATTGCGGTCGAAGAAAAAAAAATTTAGAAAGAAATTGATTTTGTTGAAAAATTGTGGCGGTGAAAGAGATCGAATTCTTTAGCTTTAATTGAAATTTCATGTTGTTTAATACGAATTGTGGGAAATTCAATTTCTCAAAAAAAAAAAATGCCCCGTTCTCAATCAAAGAAAACAATTCTTTATATTTTTATATTCAAATTTTCCAGCAGTTTATTCCAAAAATCCTCGCAGCGAGAAAAGCTTTCTTCAAGTAGATTTTATGTTTGGGGAGATTCTCTACAAATAATTTCTATTTTATGGGAAAAATTGAGATCTTTTGTTATTTGTCGCTTTCATCATGGATAATTGAGTTTTCGTTTTCGGATGATTATTTGAATTTTGAATGGAGATTTTAGTTTTTCAGTCGCTAATTCAGTATTTCAAATGGTCAGATTTTCATTTCAAAAAGCAACAAAAATTCTCTTTTAGATTGGATAGTCGAATTTTTCTATTTATCGTCAGAATTTCGGATTTTTCAAATAAAATCCGGTCATTATGGCGAAAAATATACAGCTCACCTTGTAATTTTTTAATGGAAAATAGTTTGTCGTCATCAAAATTGATAGCAATTCTCAATAAATTATCTATTTATTTGTAATTATGCTTAATTAATTCGAATCCGATTTGTGAATTATATCCAATTAGATTTCTTATAGTTAACAATTACCATAATTTAATCATTAAATTGATAATTGAAAATGCAGCGTAGTATTTCTATTTTGAAAATTTAGAATGTTTGACTCTATCATTGAATTCTCTTTGCTTATTTTTAATTAATTTGAAATAATTTTCAGTTGAAGAAATAGTATTTGTTGAAATAATTTCACGTTTCGTTTGTTTTCTAAATGGAAACTTTGTTAAAATAAGGTGTACGTACAACCTTAAAATATAATAGCTTATTTTAGATAAGAAAAAGATAAATAATATTTTAAATGGACTGACTTTCTAACAAGGGTAGTTAGGGTGTAATTTAGATGGTAATAACTACCATGTATAAAAGTTTATCTTTTATTTTCAGTGGAAATTTGAACAAACTCCAATTCTATTTCACTTATCATTAATTTCATTAATTCAGTTGAAGTAATAATAATATTTGTATTGATTGAAGTTCAAAAAAAATCAATTATACGTATATATCGTTGGGGTAGAAGCTTTATTTTATGGCCCATCCCTATGATCGATGATTATCGTAGGCTTGTTGTTCGATTAAATTTTCAGTCCTTCCTCCCTTTTTCAGGAAACACTAAATCTTTAGTTTTTGTGGACTGTTTATATCGACTGAATTTTCTACAAAATTTATTATAATTAAATTATGTGTGCGCACAATTGAAGAGAAACAAGCAAATCAAGAAAAACAAATTAATACTCATATGTATATGCGAAAGACTTCTTCGCTAGCCACCCTTTTTTATTGTTTATTGCCGTTGTTGTCATATGAAGTCAATTGTAATATTGAAAATAATAGCTAGCGAAAAAGTACTGTGCTCCTTAGTAACGACAGGAAACAAAAATGATAACTAGCGACAAAGTATCATGTTCCTTAGCAACGGTAGTAAATAATGTTTCATCTTGAATTCCGTCAAAGTCATTCAGATTCACTAGTCTCGCTATAAACGTTTCACTTCAAAAATAATTTTAGAAAAATTTATAAATTCAAGTATAAAAATATTATTTTGAAAGCTATAATTCGAATTTATTGATTATTTTTTTTTTATTCTCGTCTGTTCATTGTGTTCCAGTTAAATATGTGCTGAAATTGTGTTGGCAATAATATCAAAATTGCATTTCCACTTAGAAACAACCACAATAACAACAACAAAAACAACGAAGAAAAATATTGAAATAGACATTCACGTTTACTAAATGTATATATTTTTGAAATTGGGACATTTCTAAAATTAAATACAACATTTTAAAATAATCAATTAACAAGATGATTTGGTGGTGTGTACTGTGAAATTTTTCCAACTATTATTATAATTATTATTATTATTATTTGTTGATATATTAACATTTCCGCTAGTAGCAGCTGTTTCTTTAATCGTGTAATTTGTTATCAATGTCAAACTTATTACTCACATAAAAGCTCGAATTGGATTAGAATTATTCTAAATATTTGAATAAAATTTTTAGTGCAACTCTCTAAAAAAATGCGAACAAATAACCCATTGATCCTCTCACTAAAACTATTGTATTTATGAATAAAAAATTTGGGAAGCTATTTGATGAATTTAACACATTCATCCTGTTCAGGTGTATGACCGACATTATTTGTATTTCTATTTATTTTAAACAAGCTTGAATATTTCATATTGGACAAGGCCATAATGAAAATTGAACAATTTGGTTGTTGATTGAAATTTCACTAAATTATTTCAATTATTTCAATACTATGCAATTTAAGTTAATTGATTAATTGACTGTACTATCGAATTGAATTGAAATTGGGGCAATTTTTCAACACTTTCCTGTAATTAGAGAGAGCGTTGACAGTTATTTCGACGTTCAGGAAGACGCCAACCGACACTAATCCTGCATCGTTTAAAATGGCTACGATCAAACAAAGCTTCCAAATTTTCGCAATTTTATATATTTTAACCAATAAAAACCATACATTTTTGTTATTTTTGAGCAAGAATTTAGTTATTTTCGAACGCTACTATAAAATAAACATTTATCTTGTAATTTATTTCTTACTATGACGGAAAAGAACGATGAAAGATTACAGAATGGACAAATTGTTATTCTTTATCTCATGATTTATCGCTAAATTCATTAATCTATAATGGCTTGATAACAATAATAATGTGGGCAACTATTCGATTATGAAAATTCCAAGTATTCCGTATATAAAACAATATTTTTCAATTATAATAACAATAATAACATAAAAAAAAAATTGAGAAACCATTGTTCATGACCTGCATTCGATAATATTCTGAACAATACTCGATCATCATCATCAATTATTTAAGTACTTTTTGTTATTTGAACCAATCATAAAATTTGATCGAATTTGAGATGAGTTAAAAACTTTATAAAATAAATCAGAACAATAAAGGAGAGAAAACATCAAAATTAAAAATTCTGTGGGGATTTCTCTGAGATTTGTGATTGGTGTAGATTTCGCGCCAATAACATGATAGCGCGCAATAGGTTTTAGATTAGTTCCAACAAAAACTCTAGATGGCGCACATGCAAATTGTAATGTGAATAGAAGTGCTCATAGTTTTTTTTCTTTTATCGATATCCAGAACTGTTTGTTCGGAGGATTTTCAAATCTGCTGCTACCGAATAAATCCTGCAAATCCTGTTGATCGAAACCGGTAGTATTAAATTAAAAAATATTTGAGTTTTCAAATACTATAATGGTGCTTTGAAATTCACAAATATTTCCCTCTAATTCTCTGGTGTTGTTTTTTTTTTTCTTTTCAATTTGAATCCGATCAATTTTGTATAAACAGTTTCTGGCTTCCTATTGATTTTATAAGAATCGATAGAAAATAATTTAAGTGGAAACTTTTGTTAATCCAACACTATAAAGTTTCAATATAATAGAATCTTTAGCTCAAGTGTTGTTGATCAGTCACTTCAACATATTGACCAAATATTATTGTTGAAAGTGTCGTACAACATGACAAATATCGAGAAATCGACACTACAAACGAAACATAATACATTATAGAAATAAGAGCAATCATTTTATTTTTCATGTATCGATTTGAAATTGGAAAAAAACGGATGATTATGTTCGTGAAATGTTTCGATAAACTAGACAAATATTCCAATTTTCATCTATAAGACTTCATTCGTGCTATTGTACGATAATCGTACATTTAAAGGTTATTATATCGGGTCTGAATCGTATCGATCAATCGCGTGACCGAAAACAATGTTGAAGAAAATACACGTGTAATGTAGACAGGAATCACTATAATTCTATGAATCATTCAGCCGGTTGCTAAGAAGCAAATCGACCACAATTATAATAGTCTGATCAATTGCGATTAAGGCAACTTTGAATAATTGACTCTAACAATAAGAAAGTTGCTTAAGTCATATTAAAGGCTTAAATCTTGCACGATTTACTAAAAATTCAACTTGTATTTAAAATTTTCAAAATTATATACAATGATGTGAAAATTTATTCACAACCTGAAGAGATACACAAAGAATCGCTAGACGGAAGTATGAATTCTTAGGTAAACAGTTGAAGAGTGTTTCCTGTTTCTATAAAAACACAACTGTATGTAGATTCAATTTTTCAAAAATTTTATTTATTTAATAAAACTCGTAAACTATTGTTGCGACTAGTGGAAATTCTATTATTTATATCGTTATTAGCCGAAGGGCAATTTCCTCAATTTTAGACGTTCCTGAGTGATTTTGTGTTAGACTATCATCGTTATTTTTTAAGGATGACGTTAAGTAGTTTCTTTATATCGCCTCAATTTCAACTACCTCGAAACTTGTCATATTAAATTAAAATTTTCTTTTGATGTCATCTTTATTGTTCGTAGGTCGTTTAATAAAGTTTGAATTAAGCGCCAAATATAATGATATCGTGTTGATTTAGACAGAAAATATTGATCGTATTCACATCAAATTCTAATCCCTTAAAAGTTAACGTCTCAATTTTATTTTATCCATAAATACTATTTTCTGCTTGAAATCCTGATTTTTAAATTGAAATCCTTGTTTCTCTTCTTCTAAACTTCTCGAGACTCATTTCATTAAGACAATAATAGTTTAATAGAAACTTAAAAAAAGACTTGCATCACAATAGAGATGGGATATTGTGAGAGTATTAGTGGAATATCTGTGTTTTAGTTTATTATCTCTACTTCAATCGTTCTCAATGCTAGAACTGCTATTCAAGGGTTCAATCTCTAAATCTCGATGGTTTGACAACTGCTGATTTCCTTAAATGAAAACCGATAATTAAAGGAAGTCTTTTGAAATTCTAAATTCAATAATTATAATCGATTTCCTATTCAAAATCGATTTATAAATTAACTTGATTAATCGACTGTGAAATCTGAAAATTGCCCAACCCCAACTATTATATCATTATAATTATCCATAAAATAGATCATCAATATACAGGTGTTACTTTATCGATTTTAGTGAAAGAATTGTGAATATCGTCAATTTCCTATTTCCTTCGATTCAACCAACCATTATAATACAAATACGGTCGTAGAACTTGGAAAGAGATGCTGTTGTTGTTGTTGTTGTTGCTCTGGTTCATGTACTCGAAGAAGTCATTCCCACCGAACGGTGTTTGGAGTTTCTTTGTTATTGTTGTTGGTCTAGTTGTAGACTTGAACTAGAAACGGCCAAATTTCCGTTTATCACACAAACTTTTCCAAAAGTTTTATTTCTAGTTCGTCTACTAAATATAACTAATAATTTTTTTTCATCTACAGCTATAAAAGTGCGATTTCATCTCTAACGGAAATAAACATAAAGAATCGATGTTTTAATTTGAGCACAAAAAACGATCACACAATTTCCTTTAACCATTTTTCGTATATAAGAAAGATAGAAGAATGAGATTTCAAATTGTTGGAGCCGTTGTCGACACTAATTGCTGTTGAAATAATCCCTCTGTTTAAATTCTGTCTTATTCTTGATCTTTTGCTTTGGCTTCTTTGTTAGAAAATCGACCAATGTATTCGACGGAAAAACGTCTGAATATTTCAACAAAGTACTTTGCAGATTACAATTCCACCCCATATTTTTATTATTCGTTCGTTCTTTCTATTTCGTTTATGTTTTACTTCTTTTTCAAATTTAAATTAATTATAACGTGAAACTTATTTTTCATTTGAGTTTGAATGTTTTAAAGGAACTTCTCAGGTAATTGGAGATATATATATTCTCAAGTTACTCTTCCAGTAATATTGTCAACGGATCATGCATTTTTTTTTATTTTCGTACTGAATTTTTCGATCGAGCATTAGCTGATAAATTAGTCATTTTTTAAGTATTTTTATGAATTCATATTTATCGCACTTTACATTTTGAAGAGACGTTTTTATTTGACTATAAGAGACAAGATGACATCTGACTGGATGGAAATTGAATTTGTCTCCATCTTTTACTTCGTCTCCACGAAACCATGACGGATATAGCTTTTTTAATTGTTAATTTTATATTACAAGTCGTCATAAAACCTAGGTTCTCGAATGATATATAATTCAAGGAATATCTATATCGTATTATGAAGTTGTACATGTGTATTTGGGGGAGAATTAGTATATAAGTCTAGGGTTATATAATTAGGTATCGAATTGAAGTACCTTCTGGCATTATCGTATTTACATTTAAAATAGACATTATTTACAATTCCTTAATTTTTTTAGGTCTTCACTTGAAACGCTACATCTTCAATTTTAGTAAACATGCCTCTAGAAATATCCGCTATCAATGTTGATTGTCGAATTTTGCCGAAATAAAGTCTAATCAAATAGTTGATCGGACAAAAATTTCGACGAAGATAATTTCATTCGTTCGAATTGAAAAAATCGAGGATCAAAGGATTTCTTCTATAGGAGAGAATTTGAAGTATAGATTTTAATCTTGTGAAAAACTGAGAATAAAGAAACATCACAAATATTGTGGGTGTTTTTCAATCAAGTCAGGAAATCGAAAATTCGTACTTTTATATGATAAAATCCAATCAGAAATATTTAATCAAATAAATCTACATAAGAATTTTTAATTATTATAGGGAAAAAATTCATTCAATTAGTTATTGATTTGAACATATAATAAATATACGAATTGATTCTTGATAGATTGATAATTTGATTGGAAAATGGAAGATAGATGGATGGTGAAACTATCAAATTGAGTTTTAATGTTTCTATCGAATGTTTGCGGAATCGCCTCTAGAAATCTGACGACGGATGGACGAGAAAGAGGATCGATCGTTTGTTTTCCACGTCGTTGGAAAGACAGATTGCTCTTTTCCGACTTTACTTGTACGAAAATCTTTTATAAAGCTCACTATTTTGTCCCACAAACTACGATACTTGGTTCAATTGTTAACCCCATTATATATCTATTAGAAATATATACAATAACAAATTGAAACATAAATTTGAGAAGTCAAAACAACGATTTACGAGATTATAAATTTATTATGCTTCTAACGTAATTGTAAGAAAAGACGAAAAGAGACATGATGTGTTTTATCTTGTCGTTTTTACTGTTTGAATCGTGATATGTTCCGATAGAATCTAGAAAGATTGAAAAATTGGCTTTGTAGACGAAAAGCCGGTGGCTGTTACTACAACATGGAAAAATTATTGTTGATCTTTCCTTTGAAAAATTTATAAACATAGAAAAATCGCTATTTTAACTCATTTCAATTCAATTTCCCTCCAATAGAATTAAAACGCATATTTTCGTCCACTATTCAATTACCATTAATAAAGTCACGTATTTCGAGTTAAACAAAAGACTAATTTGTCTATTATGCAATAATTTTTTGTTATAATTATGAGAAAAGCACAGTCTTGTTGTTGATGAGAGACAATGATTAAGAGGACATTGAATGAGAGTTTTGTCTCTTAGTTGTAAAGAGGCTGTCTTTTCCTCAATTTCACAAATTAGAAGATGATCGAACAATATAATAATTTATAGGTCAACTAATAATAAACTTTAAATTAAAATTCGTTCCAATATATGAGTACAAGTGGTGACGTTGCCGTGTGGAACAATTTATTCCTCTATCGTTCTCTATGTCAATCAACATCGAAATGGGGCATTTGTCTTTAAGCCTCGTATTTCATCGAATATCGATATTAGTTTAATATATTTTAGGTCGGTTAAAGATTTAGAAGATGGATCAGATAGGTTGATAAGGTTGCCAAGGTGACAACACAAGAATGAACGATGTATGATATTAACGGAAGTTGATCTCTACTGAATTGAGTCGCTTGAGTGATCATGTGTACCATCATCATCATCATCATCATCATTATCATCATCATCATCATCAACATCATTTTGATCATTATTGTTTGTTGAGGCCGGATGGAGAATTTTTTACTATTGTTCCTGTCCACTGAAAGGATTATCAAGGGATGACGTATCTGGACCATTAATTCAATCCATTATTTTTTTGTTTCAGTTGTTTTATTATTATTTATTGAAACGGGTCAAGTTTGTTTCACTTTTATAATTGACATTTGTTCAGCCTAATTGGATGTTTTTTTCTTTTTTATATATATACGAGAAAAAATCAGTCCGAATACGAATGTTTTGCGTTATTTTCGATTATTATAGAGACCTAGAGGTAGCGGCATAGAGGTGTTAATTATTAAAGCTCGTTATAAGCGTAACGGTTGTGGTGAAATAATTCGCTCGATGGCATGTGAATTTAACCTGAAAAATTTTCAGCTTCACTGCAATTTTCCACAGAAGCTTGATGATGACAGAAAAAAAAATAAACATATGCGCGCTATAAGATAAAATAATATTGAATTTTCAAATGGTAATTCACTAGGGAAATTTCATCAAAATCAAACTTTTCTCTAACTAGTTTTACAGAATTATAATGATAACTTGTTCGGAAAATTGTTCTTTTTTTTTATTGAAATCCCTTATTTCTCGTTTGATGCTTTGAGACATATTTCTGTTCAACATTACAAGAAGACAGCCAAAGAACAAAGCTTTTCAATCAGGTTCGAATATTGGAGAATTTCAGTTCGATGAAATTCTTCGCGTTCTTTGTTGTAATTTTTTTTTTTTTTTTGATTCTTAAACAAAAAGAACATCAAACTGTTCTTTAATAATTCATGAAAATTAACCTGTCCTATCATCTTTTGTTTGTCGTTTTATGAAGCGATTATAATTAGTTATAATCAGTTCACCCTGTATAAAATTCATCCTTTTATGTCTACTAACATATTGATTGCGTCAATACACAATTCTGTTAGCAAAGGGACTAAACTATAAGTTCACTAGTGCGCGAACACATTCATTGTGATTTGACCGGAAGTTGTCTACAGAAAGGAAGTGCTGCATTGATGTATTGAAGTTGAGAAAAAATTGGCATCGAACTTTGATTTTCGGACAATATTATGGTTGGATTCGTGACAATTATTTATTTTTTTACAATTTTTTTATTCAGTTGGATTGTTACTTGAATCCCTAAGGGCCTTGGTTCATTTCGCACTCCCCCATCGAAGCAATTCACAGTTTAAATGGCCCTAACTTGAAGAACAATCCGAGTTAATTCCCATAATTCTAGACGCCCTCTAGTATTTTTACTGGAACTAATCAAGATACGAGTCACATGATTTCATATTTATGTTGAGTTTTAACCAATTGTAAATTACTAGAAAGTCACTTGATAGTTATTTTGATTTTGAAATTCCGATTTCTTTGCACCAATTACTGATTTGAAATGTTGAACAAATTCAATAGAAATGTTATTTTGGTGTAAACTTGAGATAGGTCGAATGTTCGGTTCAAAGTTGAATTAAATTTGAAACGTGGTTGTCTTTATGCGAGATTTTCGTTATAAAATTCCATTTTTTATGAGTGTTCCGGATTAAAGCCTAAAATTGCGTATTCCATTCTTGCTTATCTTTCCATCTATATTTTTTCCAAATTATAATGTAAAAAATCAATTTATACATCTTTCTCTCGTTTATTCGCCTCAACTAAACTTTGCCAGCGCACACAAAAAAAAAAACAACTTGCCTTCATAATTTATTTAATTGGATTTGCATCGATATCAACGCTTTGATAACACTTTAACGGCTAAACGGATAAATGACGTTCTAAATTAGCATAATAATTTGGCTCCTAATTTCTGTAATTAAAGTTGTGTTATTTTTTGTTTCAGGTATGTAGAGTTCTTAGTAGAAACATATCGAAAAATAAGTTGATGATAAGCTAAAAGTACCGCCTATTTATCACGTGTTTTATATTGGGAAGGACAAATATAATGGCGGTTTGTAAGTAAATATGAATAAAACATTAATGTATTTCCCCTCTATTTTATACTTTTTATCGAAAATAATAACAACTGAATTATAATTGCGTCCATTTCTATAATGATTATGATGACAGGGTGGGTTTATTATTATTGGTATGACCTAATTTATTCCAACATTAAAAATTGATGTTTGTCATATTGATCGATTTTATGTTACAAGAAACAAAAACAGACAATAGCTATCTAATATGTCGATCAAAACAATTGAATAATGGAATGTATTTTGTGGAGATTGCTCCATTTTATAATCAATCATTATATTTCTAAAGGGTGTAATTCCATTTCGAATTTTGCCACAATATTCGGCAATATTACAAAAACTTCCATTTATATTTGAATGTTATTCTTTTGATTTGGCCCTTCAATAACCATTCTATTACTATTACTTGTATTTAAATTGCATGCCCTTTGGTCTTGTGGAGGACATAGGGCTATTTTCGTTATAATAACAATGACTAAGAACAATTCACGAAGCTCCAGGGATTATATTCAATATGTCTCTGTTTTTTTTTGTGAATATAACAAGATTTTTATGCTTCAGTCGATAAAATAAAACAATACGTTTTCAAGATTTTGGCATAAATTTATATTTAATTGTATTTTTAATGTATTCTTCATAGTTATCTAGTAGTAGATCCGATTTAATGCGTGAATTTCATTCGGTTAATGGACTAATCCTCAAAACTACTCACTTTATATGACGCCCTTTTATTTATTCAAAATTAAAAGATAGTCTAGACTGGATTTATTAGAGTGGAGGGTGTGTTTTTCCACAACTATTCCACCATTTACCCTTTTGATTAAAATTAATCTTTGCGGATGATTAAACTAATGTTGAGCTCCTTAATTCGATATTTGGCTCAAACTAGAAAAAATAGATTACGACCTTCTATTCAAGTCACCCATCATCATTTTTGTTGTATACTGTCAAGTCCCGCTTATATATTTCCGAATTTGAACCAACTATAATTTCTAGTTTAATCTAAGCGGTCTAAAAATTTACAATTTATGTTTAGCATCATAATATTTGGTGTTGTTCTATTGTAGAAACAGTATTGTGAATTTGCCAATAATGAACAAAAAAACGCGGAATATTTCCCAATTTTCCGATGAAAAAACAATTTTTCCGATACTAAAACACCATATGGTTTGGCTTTGAATTATCTTCTAATTTATCGCAATTATTATGATGAGATAAACGGATAAGGATCAATACCGTATTTATTCTAATTTTTTCGGCGATAAAACAATGAAATCCTTTCGAAATTCCAGCTATTTGGGAATTAATTTATATTGAAACTTATGCTATTTTTGCTAGAGAGATCTGGTTGATTAATTTCATAATTTATAGAAAAATTTATATTGATAGTCCACGAATTTAAATAGGAGTTGTTGATTATACAACTCATCAATATAAACGGGATGTGTTTTAGGTGGTCGGTAGCTTGTTTATTTAGGTTTTCTTGTTTGAATAGGAGAGCCCCTAATCTCGGCTACTAAAAGTGGATCTTATTTTTTTTTCTAAAAATAACTAATTTTGACTCTTACTGTGCTTATAATATTCCAATTATAACTGATAAAAAATTAGAAAAAAAACAGGAATAACAATATTATATAGAGATCGTGTTTCTTTTCTAATATTTTTGTCTTTCAGTATTGACCTCGGTAAATTGATACCGGAACGGGTGAGGCAATCTTTCCAACATATTGCATGTCCTACTAGATTATTTTCCAGGTCTTTTATTATTTTTTTCCATGTACGAGCTAAATAATGAAAAGGAAAAACTCGGTATTAGTCATCAATAGAAGACTAAAAATTGTATTAAGAATAGAATAACAATAAATTTGTTGATTTGTCATTAAGAAATCATTAATAGATAGGGTTTTATAATAGAAACACGATTCTTTAATTACGCCATACGAATTATTTCAAAATCAACTCTATAATCAACAAGGTTAGTTATGCACCTGTTTTATTAGAATAACACATAACGTTCGATTTTACTTCAATATAAGAATTAATTATTTTTGAGTGTATCTGAATAGAAAAAGTTTTTCACTATAGTCATGGAAAAGGTTCAGTTAGATTGATGTTGATTTTTCAATTGAATCCTTAACGTTACCTCTACTTTATGAAAAGTTTAACTTTACATCAAAGGTTTATTTGTATAACGTATATTCTTACTACTTCAATTATTTTATTGTGGAAATTCTTACGATTAATCTTCTAAATCTGAAAATTGTGTTGGTTATTTTTCCGGATCGATTTTAACTGAGACTCTTCTAACTAATTGAAAGTGCTATTCTCAATCTGTAGTGGGAATATTTCTGATTTTATCCGGCAAATATAAAATATTTCTGTAAATCACTTGAATAATTAGAAGGACTGATAAAATTGTCGAAATGAGGATAACTTTATTGATATCGTAAAAGTGCAAATTCTCAGATTTCGCTATTTTGCTGAAATTGTCCAAATTTACTCGACATTTCACTCAACGAACCACTTCAATATCAAAGACTAGAAAAACTAAAAATATCGTTGTATTTGAAGTGAACGAAAGATCGTGTATTGGAATATTCGCAAGAGTCCAAAAATACGTCGATTAAGTAACTGATAAATATAATTATTGCGCGAAATTGTTTTGCCAAAAAGTTCCCCGAAAAAAAAAATAGTTTGAAACGTGGGTGAACAAAAAATAAACAAATAAAATTTTGTCTCGAAAATATACAAATTCAATTAAAGAAAAAACTAAGAACGAAACTTGATGGAAAATTCGCACAATTTTCAAGACCCCATGAAACTTCTGTCATAAACATTAGAATTTTGAATAAGTACGAGTACATGTTGGAAATCGTGGAAATTGTGGAAACTTTGCCAAAACTCGGGAATATCTATTAAACAACGTTGAAATTTTCATGACAAGTATTACACACAATATAAAGAAATCTAAACAAAAGAAAATGGAAAATTACAAGGAAAAGCTATGAGACTTTAATTCATGAGTCTAGACATCTGATTGTGTTGAAAATAAAACAGTGAAAAAGACTCAAGGAAATTTCTGAATTTCCTACAATAGACTAAAATTTTGCTGGAAAGGTAGATTGAGTTGAAAACCTGAAATAAATTAGAAATCTATCGATTTTCGGGCCAAAATCACCCCAAACATAAAATTGAAATTATGGTACAATATAATTTATAATAATCGTCCCATTGTGGTCTCTTAAACATTATTTCTCTAATGTTTGGATAAAAATTACAGCTTTAAAAGCTCTACCGATCAGTTTATTATCTAATAAACTTGAACTACATAAATCGACTTTATATTATATTTCCTACATTATATGATGTTAAGCAAAGATTTTTTCTTATAAATCCCCTTTTTTGTTTTTTTATTTGGTAAAAGTCGCAACTGTTTTAATGATTAAACCGCATAAAAGCTCGTATACAATCTAGGTAATAATATTTATATAGATGTTGGTTTTGTGTTTATTGTAGAACCAGTCGTGCATATTTAATCGGGGTTTATAAATTTTCTCAAAAAAACAAAAAAAAAAGGGGAAAAACGTTGAAAGAACTTCAATATCACGCATAGATTTTTATTTATAGTTCAGTTGTCGTTGTACCGACTAGAACCATCCCCGCAAACGACCATTTAAAATGCCTTTGCAACAATTCGAATTAGAATAAAAAGGGTGGAAAAGAATCTGTCTTGTCTTCGAATCGTATCAATCTAATTTATTATTGATAACAGTAACTGTCTTCTTATTATGAAATTTTTATCGTATTCTAAATTTTCTAATGAATTATACAACAACTGCATTGAGAAAATGATGTTGATCGATGACATTTTCCAAAATTTCCTTTTTTAATACATAAATTTGTATATAGTTGAATAGAAAACTAGTAGAATAAGCAACAACAATAAATGTTTTTAGTTACTTGAATCATATCAATCTTACTCTTTTCAGATTCTGTTTGTCGGTTTTATGGATTACGGTTTTCTTTTTGCACATTTACCACAACCAAAAACGAAGATCAATACTTTCATGAGTTTTCCATTTCATGCGGGAATACAAAAATAAATTTTCAACTGATTCTGAATGGAAAGTATAAAGTTTTATGATGTTAAAGAGTATGATTTTGACAGGATAAAATTGAATGAGTTTTTTTTTTTTTGTTTATTATATATTTTCAAGTTATAATACATTTTTTTCTGAAAGGTTGAATAAATTTAAGAAAAATATATCAGCAATACTGGTTTCAAAGGGTGGAATGCTTGAAAAAATTATTTTGTTCTGCGATTATCTGTAATCCACTCAATATTTCAATACGTTTCTATTTTCAAACTTTCACTAGTTATTTTCCAATTAAAATAGCTTCTTTAGCTCGAATTGTTAGTTTTTCACAATTTATTGATTTCACTAAAAATTTCGCAATATTTCTATAGGTATCCCAATAGATTTATTGTTGATTTCGGTAAAATTCATGAGCTTTATTGAAATATCGGTGGTTTTGATGTTAAATGTTGGAAAATTCTCACATTTTTCCGTCAGAAATTCCAACATTTCACTATAGAATCTTATTGCTTTAGTTAAAATTTTGCGTTTTTCGGTCGGATATTTTTTTGAATGAAAAAAAAAATTGAACTTTTTATAGCCAAATTTCAACATTCTGATCACATGAATGAATTTCAGTATGTTGCACGAAATTGTTCGAGTTTATAAGTCAATTTCCGATGTCTTCTAGCAATTGTCTATTCCAATGTTTATTCAACTTTTCAGCTGAATCTCCATCATCCAAGTTCTTAGCTTAATTTTTCAGCATTACACAAAATTTCATTGTATGTTTTAAACTGAAGTTTTCGTGGTTCGTGAATAATATTTCAGGAGTTTCTATATTTTAATTGTATTATTTAAACCTATTCTTGCTATTCTATTTTTTTTTCTGAATTTTTAAATTTAACACTTTTCATTGAATCAAATTTACAGTTGTCGATGCTCATTTTTATTCAAATTGGAAATATTAAAACATATTTATGATGATTGTTCGATTGAAATTCATCGTTAATTAATCAAAAAAAAAAAATTATGCTTTTCAATTGTCAATATTTTCAGTGAATTGATGCAAATTTCCGATATTCCATTAGAATTTTGACCGAAAATTTTATCAAATCCAAGACCGGAATTCAGTATAAACTCCAATCCTCTAATTCTAATCACGGATCGAGCTTAATAAAAGACTGAGACTTGATCTGAATCCTAAAATTTTATACTTTCTCTCCAAAATTTAAATTGAATTACAATAATTTTTATGATCTAATGACAAGTAAAAAACAGTAATTTATAACTGAATATTATAAGGTGATATTTGACATAAAACACTAATATATGAAATTGATGGTATTAAATTTAGTATGTGAATTTATAAACATTCAACAAGAATCGAACTAGGTTGAAATTTAGAATAGTTTGTCGATGATTAAAGAATCTAGTGAATATTTTGCAAATTTCGCAAATATATTTTTAATAATTGATGAGACTTTTAGATATAAAATATTAATGAATAAACCCCAAACTTTCTAACAAAACTTTAATTTTAAAAGAATAATAATAAAGAGAGCAACAATAACAACAGCAATAAGAAAACTCTTAAAGAGCAATAAAGATTAAATTATTAAAATTGAGAAAGTTCAATTTTGTAGCTTTTATTATTCACAAAACCATTTTAGTTTTAAACGTTATTTAATTATAAACGTTTTTTTATGTAAAAACAATAGCAAAAAATCAAAGTTGTTGCCATTTAAATATAGTTCTTAGAGCGAAAGTTGGACTTTTACTAGATAGAAAAATAAAATTAATCTATTTTTATTTTTTAAACATTCCATAAATCTTGTTTAACTCCAAATAAAATCATATGGAGCACATATTTTGTAATTAATTTTTTCGAGGCTCCAACGATGCGAAATACGCCCCTTTTATTGTTTTACCACCGTCAATTTCCAATTATTGTTGTCATACATTCGCTCTCAACAACAACAACAACAACAACAAAAAATGTTATCAAGGATTATTAATTTTCCACTTATGATAGATTGTCGTTTTGTGAATTGATCCGAATTGAATTTTGACTTGTGATAAATCGTAATGAG
>JAZBGZ010000319.1:0-13040 GCA_037414795.1 Stenodera caucasica | reverse complement strand
TAAAAAGAAATTTTTTATTAGGAAAACGCCAGTCTTTCAGACGGACTTAAAATTTTTACGTGTTGCATTTAAGCTTTTATGTGATCCTATGCCCAATTTTCCTTTTTTACAACCCGTCCCTATGTTATCCTATAAAACTAGACCTAGGAGTAGTTGGGGGTGGGAAAAAAAAAACAAGGGGGTAGAAGAATAAGGGTTGAGTCTATGGTTGTTGTAATAAAGACGTAACTGTAATATCCGGATGGTGCTAGCAAAGAAGATTCACTAGAGACTTATAAACCATCCAATGTTCCATTTGAACTACATTATTTATTACACATATGAAATATGTAACTTTAATCTGACACTATATTATGATTGAAATATGTTGTTGTTGTTGTTGGATAAATATTCGAGATATTAAGGGGAATTACTCAATGTTGATTAAAATACCGATCGATTCCTGTTTATTACCGAATTTTGATATCTTATAAAATTTGTGATATTCGAAATATTATAAGGAAGCAAATCTATAAAGTTTTATATTCAATAAAACCGGAATAAGATCCTTATGAATTGACTGAAAATATATCATTTGGTGATTTTATTTATATAGAATCTAAAATACTGTAATCCTTATATTTCTAATCAAAAATTTTATTATATTTCGATTTTATGATTGTCTTTTATAATTATAAAGTTGATTATATTGTCCTATAGAATTACAATTAACTAGATAGATAATTTCTTGAATTTTCCAATAATGTGGAATTTGTGGAATTTCATCTATATCTCCACCTAATTCTTGTTATTTGAATGAAATGTATTTGTAACTGTCAGTAAACGGATAGGTACTTGAAATATCTAAAAGACGATGTCTAATTTCACTCTCTATCTTTCTCTATCTTTTGCCCCAATTCGAGCCAATAAACCTAACTTAAAGCTTGTTCCAACTGTGCTAATTGTGAACCAAAATTGTCCCTTTCAGTTGTAATTGTTGTCGTCTTGGAATTTCCGTTTTAATTTGGCTATTTAAGAAAGGATATTTTTAAATTGGAAATGTTTTTTAAATAGAAGTCAATATTTAGAAAACTGTTTGATTACTGGTTGATTTCTTCTAATTAGATGTAGAAGTTTCGTTTTTACAGCATTCTCTTCCGCCATCTAGTGGTCTTTGATGAAACTAATCTACTGTAATGTCATTCGTGGCGGAACTTTCCCGCGCTTTATCAGCACCTAGGCGCGTTCTTTCACAAAAACTAGATGGCGCGCCCATTTATTTTAATATTATTTATCATCGAGATTATAACATTCATGTTTATGGAAAATTATAAGATTTTTTGCGGAACATTCGTGATTTTCGGTCATCAAATTTTACTCAAAAAAATATTAAATGATTATGATCTATTTTCTTGACTGAATTTAGAATTTATACGACTTAATTTAGATTCCGTCTTCGATTAAAGCTTACAATATTCCACTATGGAATATCTTCTAAGAATTGAAAACTATAATCGAATAGTTTTCAATAAATTCAGTTATTTTCTAAATTGGAGCTCTCACATAAAAATAATAATATTTGGGTAATTTTCTTGATTTGCTTCGTTTGAAAAGCTACAAAGTTCCGGCGGTATAAAATTGAGAAAATTGTAATTAAAATCCAAAAAGCTTCTATAATTGCGCAAGAAAATTGAAAGGAATTATAATTTTTTTCCGAAAGAAATTTTTAACGTATAATTTATCATAATTTAGTGGTATTTTTTTTTTATTGTTCTGACCTCACATAAAGTCACGCAAATTTTTTAATATTAATACCGCAACATTTATCATACGAAATACAAACTTTATCAGGCAACTCAAACTGTCCACCTTCGTTCCAGATTAAAAGCGTTATTTTGTGGCTTTATTTTTCGACATAAGAATTGATTGAATTTATGAAAGCTTTTTTATTTCTTTTTTGTTTTAAAATAATTTTACATAAAACTATTGGATAGTGGATTTTAATCTAAAAATAGCCATTTAAAAGAGAATCTTTCAAGATTCACCTAGACATTTATCAACAGGATTATCCTTACACTCGTTCATGTAGTTATCCTTTTTAAAAAGCTCCATCATCCTGATGTTGAGAGTCTAAGCTGCAATGTAAGGAGCTTTTACGATGACATCGTTGCCAGTATACTATTCCAATCTAATCGTAAGCTGGTTATACAACTATCATATCTGTTGATCGTTACGATCAAAGCCCTACTCTATTGCAATTTGAGAGTATCTCTATCCTTTTTTTATTGATGTTAAATTTATATTCGATATAGCAATTTTATCATTGGCACTTAGAATCGTGCGAAATTCGGCTTGAATAAAAAAAAAGTACAACTTAAGACTGTAATAATAATGAAAGAGCTCTATATTTTAGTTGCTCAAAATCCTTCCACATTCTATAGATTATTTTTGTTATTTATATCTAAAAGTGTTGATGTTTCGTGCATCCTTTCATACTCGCTTTAATAATTTTCCGTAACAATTATTCCACCTTTCAGTAACTGAACAACATCTGAAAAAAATCCCGTTTTCGCTCTACTCCAACTGTAGGTGGAAATTTTCATTTCTTTCTACCTGTTCTGTGACTTGAATTATTGGAAATTTAACGCACGCTTTTGCTCTTCGCCTTTGAATCTTTTCTAGATTTTTCTCATCGTGCTCGATTTATTATAAATATTTTTTTCTATTTGTCGAAAATTGCAAAAACATAAAGTTTTCTGTGGATTGAATGTTGGTGGTTTTCGGTTGGGAATTTAGTGATGCGATCAACAAAATGCTTAAAGAGAAAGCAAAAGCTTCTTTAAAATAGAAATAACATTTATTCTCGAAACGAATTTGATTATACATTTTCAAAGTTACAAATTTAATTTAATGTTAATCGAATTTTTGATAATTTATCTTTTGTTTTGTTGCAGGTGAGTCGGAAATGATCAGATCTTGCTCTATTAAATCACATTGATACGGTAATAAATTTAATGATATTTAAATTATTTTTATTAGGTTTTTTTTTAATAATTTAAAGTCGTGCTAACTAAACCCATGAAATTTTCTAGAAAGTCACATCACCTTTCGTTATTAGCGGCATTTTTCCACGTCTTTTGGCCATTTTTCACCTTACACATTAAAGACTAGCTCAAGATATAATTCTAGATTACTACTTTGTTTCAATTTGGTCTTGAGTCATTTCCAAAAGCTTCAGGATTCTTTCAGACGTTTGAAATATTCTTTATATTGGTAAATTTATTGAAATTTTGACAGGGATCTTCAAATTTCTAGACAAATTTGTTCTTTAACGCTGAATCTTTCAGAATTTAGCGGCAGTTTAATTTTTCGTTGACGATCCAGACGAAATTTCAGTCTTCTCACAGACACGTCAACGTATATTTTAACTTTTCGTTTGGTCTAAATAATTTTTGGAAAATCATCAACGATTCTTCCAAAAAATCTACCCAATAAAATTGTGAAGTTCAATAAGTAATTTTCTCGTTTCGTGTTCAAATACTTTATTTTTATTCTGATACATTTTGATTATTTTCGTAGAAAAAACTGTTCAAATTCTGTTTGTTTTTGATGATAAAAGTTAATTACCAATTTCAAAGGAATCGTGTTTCTTTAATTTTATTTTCTACAGAATTTCTTTATTGTTGTCAAATTCAATATGTACAAGAGTTTTGTTTTTACTTTCAACATAAATAAATCCCTAAGTGCGTTGGTGGATGTTTTTGTTTCTCAATAAAAATGGTCTTGATTGACTTCGAAGACTGAAGAACGAACGTCGCCTATTTACTATTGGCATTTTAGGAATCTCTCGAGATACACACCCATACAACACTTTAGATATACCGTATATATATATATGTGTGTGTGTGTGTTGTGAAATGTTTCTATCCCTTGTGAATTTGTTGTTTACACTAAAAACTACCCCATATAAACATTCTCTCCCTTTCCTTATTCTTTGACAGTTACCAGAAATATATATATCGAAATTGGGAAATAAACCGTAATTCGTATTTAAAATGCTACTCAATTCGATAAAAAAATTGTAGAAAATCGATATCTCTTCAATTTCTCATCGTTTCTTTAAATGTACTGCAATTTTTCAGCCATTGAAGACTCTTGAATTTCGACAATAACAAGCATCTCTCGATATTCTCTCTCTCCTCGTCGATTCTTGAAATTTTAGGACTTTTTCTATGAATAGTTTTGCCTTGAAACAGAAAAAAAATCACTTTACTTAGCAATTAATTATGTTTATCATAAAAATATTGTAGAATTACTGAAAAATTCTATAAAGTTACATTTTTATTCAAATTAGTTTCAGTTTATTCTAGGCTTGTTAAAAAAAGCTCTAATAAAATACAACATATATATAGTTTATACTGGTTCCATGGTAACTAAGCACGCAAACAAATGACCTACTTGGTGGTCACTAATCAGTAATATTTTATGAACCTATAACGATCAATACTACCCCAAAGCTATTTATTAGCTATAAATATTTAAAAATTACAAATTATAATAATCGAATATTGGACGATGTTTATCGATCACACTTTTTTAATATTTAATGATTGATTATTATTTGATACTTCTATTTCAATATAAACTCGAAATGTGAAAGCTTGCAGTAAATTCGTGTGATCCATCACGATTTTCTTTGAAATAAATATGAGTTGGTGTGATGTATCAGAAATAATTCGACATATTCCCTATAAAGATGAAATCGATGAACACTTGTGCCTCTAAAATTTTATATTTTACTGAATTCTACAGAACTTGAAAATAATATCGACGACTGATCGATCGATAGTGATCTATTTCAATTCTATCATGGCTTTTGTTAAAGGGGTGAGCTTAGTCATTCCTGAACGGAGACAGTCAATTTGTTAGTTGATGACGGTTTATTGAAAGCTTTCAAGTGGTTTCATCGTTTTCAGCACACCGACATAATTGTCGTCGATTATTCTACAGGTGTTATATCTATTGAAATTTTGGCATTTTAACGATTTCATGTTGGAATTAAATTAGAATTTTGCTCAATTTTCAACTATTGTAAATTTCAAAAAAAATTATTATTTTCATAGAGAAAATGGATACGTTTTTGTATACAATATAACTGCGTGATTCATCATTCTTGATTAATTTTATGTTATGCATAAAAGGCTTTCCGTGCCTGGTGGCTCAAGGTTTATTCCATCTATTGTTTTATTGTTTAACACAACAGTAATATTGTCTGGATGTTGTTTAATCACAATTTTTGGAAAATAACACAATTGGAATACAGCAATGTTGGAGATTTACAAGAGAATCATTAGATTAGAGGCGGGAAAATTGCGAAAATATCGAGGAAAATTCTAATTCATTTGCAACATCAACTAGGAATCTCAAAAATCGCGTTGACACCATCAAAAAATCATTAAAACAGTTGCATTGTTTCCTCAAAACAAGGCTGTTTGAATTTGCAAAATTTCGGAAATTCGCTCGAAAATCTTCAAAATTCCAGTAAATAATAAATAAACTGAACTAATAAGAACATTATAGAGTTGAAGACTTACAGTTTCTCTTTCGTATATAATTTAGTCTGTTATATCGAGGATTTATTCTACAAGTAGAATTAGAGTTGACGATTTCAGGAAAAGCCTACTGAACATATTGAATTTTACATATCATTAAAGATATAATGGTCTCTATATTTGAGGGGTCGTCTCGACTACAAAGCCGATTTTATTCTAAATGCTCGTTAAAACTAGCTTTTCATTACAATGAATTTCCTAATAATGACAAGTAGTATAAAAAAGCTTATGGAAAGTTTGGAAAATAAACAACATTGAAAAAAGTTCAATATTTCAAATTGTCAAACAACTTGAATTTTCAATCATACAGTTTCATAAAGAACTTGATTTTTTTATTATTTTGTAAAAAAACATCAGTAATTTAGTATTTAATTTAACTAGAAATTTTCAATAATATTCCTTTCATCTTTTATATCAAAACGTTTGAACTTAACTAAAAAGTTAATATTGCAACATCTAAATAACGTACAAATTTCCATTTTGTCTCAAATTAAATAAAACTAGTCAATTGTAATTTACGATAATATTAGATTGAATTTTGTCAAATTAAACTGTTATTTTCATTGACATTTATTTAGATTCAAGACTAACTTGACCACTAGTACATCATCATCATCATCGTCATCAACTCAATTATTACTATTTTAATGACACTATCTATATTCTCTCAAATAAATACGTGATGGTTTGAAATTGACGAGCGTGTGAAACTTTATTGTCGGTTGGTTTCATGGACTTACTAATCCAGCACTATTTAGTGGTCGAATTGATTGTGGGTGATCGTTGTTTTTTGGTGGTTTAAATCTCATTCTTCCATTTCCGTTGTCTATTGACAAAAAAAATTGGAGCCTCAACAACATTAATGATTCAAATTCTGTATTTAATATGATAAATGAGCTAGTCTAATGATTAATAATAATTATTATGGTTACCATTAGTGGAATAGAATCTTGAATTATTGTTATCATTGTGAATGATGGTGGACTATTATTCGGATTTGATGATAGTGGTCAAGTTTTGTAGAGTGTCACAAAACATTGACTCTAATAATGTGTCAAAACCATAGCCGAACATCTGTTGTTCTCGTTCTACGGCTCTCTAACAATTTGCACGCCTTCAATCGAATGTCCGCCTCATTCCCATCATGTACACACGCCGTCTGTTATATCCATTGTCCTGTTGGATCACACTAAATATCCCTAAAACAATACCACCAACTAATAACGAAAATCAACTTATAAAATTAAATATAGATTATTTATTGAATGAATTTAAGGAAGCGTGATTATCTATAGAGCTTTAACGATGACTATTATAGGGACATTAAAGCTAAACACAGCTGATAACGTATGCATCCTGTAAGGTGATGATTTATGTTCGTAGCGTTGTGATCCTGACGCAACCCACTATCGCTTCTAGTCTCAACATTTAAATCTCTAGGTCCGATCTAAACTAATACCAACAATGATAAATTTCACATACACATATATTTAGACAAATCGATTTTATGTTTGTTAACAAGCCTCTAAAGCTTGACTCAACTATTCATTCAACCATACAAAATCCTACTGAATTATTCCAATACAAGGCTTTAATTATAATTAAAATTATTGATGTTATTGTAATATCGAGGATAGAGAAGGCGATAAAGGAGAGAATTTGACCGCTTTGAAAGAGAATGAGATTCTACATTATACAGTGTGTTTCACTTCACATAAAACCACCTGAATAAATTATTTATTGATAACGCAATTAGTATGAAACTTTCACCATTGATACTAAGATTCATCTTTTTGGGATCAAATTTGGCCAACTATGATTAAAATAAAAACTATTAGTGGTAAAAGTTTTATTGTGATTGCTTTATTAATAAACAAGTAATTTAGATGGTTTCATTTAAAATGAAACACCCTGTATAATCAAGTCAAGATTGGATACATTATGACAATGGTGCTTAATTTAATGTTGTACCTTGGGTATGTTCCGCATCTGTTATATTCAAGTAGCCCATTAGGATATTCGTTTGACAATAATTTATTACAGCATCTGCTATTTGAATAATGAAGAAAAATTCTCAAATGTCCATCATTTTTAATTTCTATCACTCACAGACAAATACCGAAAATTAAACACAAAAAACCCATCTCTATATTAATAATAAATTAATTATCAATGGTAATTTACTTGAAATTCGAATTTGGAATGTTTGAGAAGATATTTGCGTTGGCGAATGTAATTTCCCACGTATTTTATTGTTAGACAAAGAGAAATAATCATTGTTTGGATGTTGCTTCTCGTCTAATTTACTATATCGATTTGATTGTGGTAATTTGCAGGAATAATACAATTTTACTGGAAAACTAAAATAAATTTTATACGCTTCAGTCCAGACGAAATGACCAGAGAAACAAACAAACTACGAATATATGGCTTTAATTCTACTAATTAGTCTTCTAAATAGAAAAACTATTCGTTAGAAAATTGCGATAAAGCTTCAAAATTATACAGAATTAGATGAGATCCTGAAATGATGCAAACCTGATTTTATAACAACTGAAAATTGCAAAAGAACACGTTTAATTATAGCTGAAAATAAATCAAACTGATAACGTATAATAATAGAAAAAGAATTTTGATATAAAACAAATAGAATTTTCTCATGAAAGAAATACTGAAAACACGAAAAACGCTATATGGAGTTTAGTAGAAAATAAAAAAAGTTTCGGTTTGGTAATTTTCTGCAATAATAAAATAGAAAATTCAATACAATTTTTTATTTGAATTTGATTTTTCTGAACTCATTGGAAACCAATAATATAATTTTGAATATTCTACAATTGGATGTGAATATTTCGAAATTAAACAAAAGATCAAATTAATTAATGCCGGTGGTTTAAAGTTACCATGAATACTACTTGTTTGTTGTTTCTGCAATTGTTCAAATTTCTATTCAATTAGAGTTATAACAATATTGAAATATTTCGATATAATTTGATATTTTCTCCTTGTCTGTGTTTTTTTTTTTTGGGTAGTCTGGAAATATCCAGACAGTTTTGATCATTGTCTCGTTGAAAATAGAAAACTACTATATGGATTCGTCGTGTTATATAATAAATGATTTAATTCAATTTTCCTATTCAACCATCGATTCGGATATAGGGCAAATACCGGTGACATTTACATCTCACCAGTTTCCGGTCATGTATTATATAGCGGAAGTTAATGGTAGTTTCGGGTATGTGCCAATCAAATGTCTGATAATCAACATAACGATAGGGACACCTTTGGATAATATAAAACTTTTAAATTTTGGTTGTTATTGTTGATTGTGCTTTAGTTTTTGGATGGTGATCGATAAATCAGTTGACAGACTGACTGGGTTGAATAATTAAAATAACAGAATTCGCCACTTTATATCTATGAATAAATGACAATTATCTGATGTGCATTCATGTATTGAATTGATATTTCAATTTCTTATAAATACGGTTGATGAATGTCTCGCCTCAATGTTCACTATTTTTCAGTTTTTTTTTGTGGACTTGTCTAAGTTAAAGTTTAGGCAATATTCAAATAATTTAATTGGGTACTATACAACAACACTTGAGATTTATTCCTGATCTTTTCCTCCCTTTTCTACGGTCATTAGACCTTTTGTTTATTACATTAACTAGTAAAGGATTTGGCAATTAATTATAAAACTGTTGGTTTGGTTTTTGATGGACTTACTGTCTCTAGCTCCATTGTTCCTATTTCATTCATTGTAGTCGGAATTGGATATAAAAGAACAGAGAAATTGTTACCCCACTCGATTGAACTGAACGGGAAAAACCAAAAACTCATTTATCTTAATAAATAATGACAATAAAAACATATATGTGTTAGAAGTTTTCCAATAATTTGACGGACAATTTTTTTTTTCTCCTGTTAAAAGACGAAACTTTCCGCAAATCTATCATTTTCAATAAATGTTGACTTCAATAAATGCCATTATTAGAAATTAATAAATTACAAATCATTGATTGAACGAAAGTTCGAACATTTTTGGAGTTTTGAAGTTTTGCTTTAATACATAGAGATTTTTCTGTCTGGATTTAATTTTCTAAATTGTATATGACGCTTGTCTGTTTTTATCAAATTATACAACTGAATAGAATAGATTTTGACAATGACAAGAATTAAAATGACTGATTTGATGGAAATTGTTCTCTACAGACATTATCTACACTGTCTTCCTCTATTATTATTATTATTATTATTATTATTATTATTATTATTATTTATATCTCAGTTGATAGAACAAAGACATATTCTATATAGACTGATAAGCTAAATTTTTTTTTTGTCAAAAGTTCAATATCATCTCATATATTATAAGTATATTACGTCTACCTTTATCATTATGTTTAAACAGCTTGTGATATTGGCAACACGTGTCAAAGTGATCCAGAGATTTGGAAAATTTGCCTCAAATCAATTCCTGGAGCGATTTATACATAACTGCTTATTGAACAATGTTAGTTTTGAGAGTTCATGAAATATCTAGAAGTCTTGTAGCTCGAATTAAGTAGTTGACTCATCTTTATCATCATCTAAAATCGAATTATTATCTTATTATATTTAATCAGGCGAAAAATCAATCGAAATTGATTGAATTTAAGTAAAATTATCAATTAATGTTTTATTGTGTAAAAATGGTGGAGGCGCCGGGCGAGCAATATCAATATCCGGCTTAATAAAGGTCTAAATTACTTCGAAATAAATGGAATTTTATATAAAAGCGTATTAATTTCGATCTAATTGTTGCAAATTGAGCATTAGATGAGAGTTATTCGATAAATTCTCCGAAAAGAAGTCGTTTTTTTTGGGTTGTTAGTAGAATTGTCACATTTCCCAATCAAACTTCCCGTGTTTCGTTATTGTATTTCCGGAATTCTTACAGCAATATTGTCAATTAATTGCAAATTCCCGACATTTCGTTGAGGTTTTTTTTGTGTCAAATTGTGATCTATTTTTCACGATTTCGATGTTTCATTCAAATTCCATTGCAACAAATACAGTCGAATTCTTCGAAAATTATCGAATATTCAACATTTCAGTGTTCTAGGAATATAATTTATAATTCCTGGATTTATTCTGAATCACAATAGAGTGAATATGTAAATTCCTCAAATTCATATAAATATAGTTAGAGCATTCAAAATATTGATGATTTATTACGTTGCTCGTGACAGTTGTCAACTGAAAAGTGACTCCTGAATAGATGCGATACATCTCGAAAATAAGTGATTTTTCCAAATGTATTCTATACAATAAAAGTATAACAGAATACGTATTCAAAAAAAAAATAGTAATTGTGAGAAGTCAAATTTTCCATAAATAGAAATCATGACAACACTTTATTATCGCAATCATTGTGTCTGGTACAATGACCGCTACTAAAAAATTATCTGTAACAATTAGAGGGCTTTTTTGTTGAATTTAACATTACCATATTCCGTCATTTTTTTTTATTGGTTGTAAGACAGGAATTTGAAAACACGTAGACCTATCGATCGATCGACATTAAGGACTTTCACCCTCTTTAAATCAACGAAATCATTTATTTCAACAACACGTGGCTATTAAATCGATAGTTTTAAACTGTTCTATCCTCTATACAGTAGTTTATTTCGGTGATCGACTTTAATCACTAAATAGTCTGCAATTATCACAAACCAAGAACAAATTTAAATCTATTAATATCGATTGATTTATTATCTCAGGTGTGAGGAATCGTTTGTTTGAATTAAATGAATAAAGTGCACATAATCGATTCGAATTAATTTGCATTGATTGTGAGTCTTTGTGAAATCTTATTTTTCTATGGTAATATTGTGGTTGAATGTTTTCCTACAGGATACGATAAATTGTTAGCACGATTGGAAGCAATCAATGAAGAGTGTTTTTATAGCTGGAGTATGCTGTCAAGTTAAACATTCCACCGCTCATTGATCTTCACGACTTTATTCCACTGATGCCCAACAATGCAGACATTTCCATTCTAGATGTCGGCATAATGCCAACTGAATAGGATGCTCTTATCAAACAAAAAAAAAAAAAAATTGATTGAAATATCGATAATACGTGCATAAATTTTTATTATTTTCCAATTTCTCCCAATCTGACTGAGTTTAATATTTTCGCCAAATTTATTCCAGTTAGTTTAATCTTAGTTGTTGATGAATTATAGATATTTTTTTTTCTAATTTCTAGACTTTCTGTTATAAGAAATAAAAAAACAAGCATCTAGATGTTTCTGATTGATTCGATTTGAATCAATCGACAAATCGACTTAAAGACCTAATTTTTTGCGTTCGATCTCTATTGTGAATTAGGTTAGTTAAAAACGTGCTGATTCCATCTAAAAGAAATTTTATTGGTGACCATTCTTGTACGCGATTCGCATTTTTACATCATTATTCTTGAAATTACAACTGAACATATACGTATTTCAATTGTTATATAAATCAATAATTATTTAGAAATGGATTAGATATTTTCAGCGCTACAAATAATATCAGACGCCATCTTGACGCTGTGTGAACAGCGATCGATTGCCCTCACCTGTTCAGGTGTGTGTGTGTGTATTTGTATCTACAAGATGGTCCTAAAATAACTAATCCCTTTATGTATATATATAAAACTGAAAAAAACCCTATTTAAATTTCAGTTTTCATATTGAATAGTTGCAAATACATCCGTTTTTTTTTTACATACTTAGAATTGTAGAAATTTGAAGCTTTTGATTTATATGCAGGATCGTTAGCGCACATTATTTATTCATCATCAACCACTATACATATCGTGAAGCCCTTGATAAACAGTTGAGCCTCTGGTCAGTTGTTTCACTTGTTCATTCCTTATTCAAAGTAACACAACATTTGCTCGAACTACATACATGATTGATTCTTATTCATGTACAATTCGAGAATTATTCCACATACACTAGGAGCAAAGCTAGTCGAGACATAGCCCTTTAATCCCACCCACTTCACCTAAATATATCACCTATGATAATCTAAATTTATTTATTATTGATTCTAATTGATCAAAAAAATTAGAGATTGTTGTATTATTGGTAGCGATACTAAAACTTTGTCTCAGTATTAGTTTTATGGAATCTAAATAGTTCTTTATTTGAGTAATATAAAACTGCGTGATCGACAAAGATAGCACATATTTCACTGTCTAAATATCTACGTATTTGGTGAAGTAGCTGGAAATTTTTGGGATTCAAAGCAATTGAGAAGAATCTCGTCCTTATATCTGTCTAATGTCCCTAGATTGAGTGTGATCATCTGTATATGCTGCTGAATAGAATTGGAAAATTCAAGCTTTAATCTAACCTAATATTCAATGAAAATATCCAGTTAGATTCTATCCAAAAACTATTCAAATGAAATGGGG